>PVIU01003556.1:0-143021 GCA_004026605.1 Ondatra zibethicus | reverse complement strand
CCCCACAGTAACACACCCCACACATCCACACACCTCACATACCCACACACCCCACAGTCACACATCCCACGCACCCCACACACCCCCATACCACACACACCCCACCCACACCCACACCCAAACACATACTCACACCAACACACACACACACACACACACACACTTCGGTGTATGTATATGTATATTTAGTATGGATGGGGCATTGCATGTTTTTTATTGCTCTATAGTATTCCATTACAACAGTGTTACATAGTTAATTTGTTCACCCACTAAAACTTATTTGGGGTCATTTCCAGTTTATTTATTTACTTATTTATTGTAGCAGGAGAGACCAAGGCATTCAAAACATGGTAGGCAAGAACTCTGCCACTGAGCAATGACACCAGACCATTCTAGACTATTTAAATGATTGCTATAGCTCAAATCCATCAGCCCCCAAGTTCAGCTGTTAACCAATGTCATAGTATTAAGAGTTGGAGACTTTGAATGTGCCTGGCCTTTGATGCTTCCTCCACATGCAGGCTGAGAGGCTTGTGAAGGAAGCTCAAGGCAGTGTTTACTCTTTTTGTTCTCTCCTCTTGCCAAGGAGCAAGCAAGCAGAGGTCCCGCAGAGACACCACACTGGTATGAGCTGAACTCGGACTTCCAGCCTCCAGAAGATGAGGAAAGTTATGTCCATTGTTTAAGGATTACCATTAGGGCAGCAAGGGTGGAGTAAGATATTAATTACGAATAAATAATAAACATTTCAATAGTTTTGCAGTCATTCTTTTTTTTTCTTTTAGCATAAATACCTAGAAATGGGATTGCTGGGAGATGTAGTGAGTGTGCATTTAGCTTTGTAAGAAGCTGTATCGGCCCCTTTTCTGTTTCTCTAATTAAACACAGTGACCAGAAGCACTAAGAGACCGTGTTCATTTTGCTCCACAATTCCATGAAGGATAGAGTCCACCAAAGCAGGACAGCATAGCAGCAGGCTTCATAGTATGGGCTCAATGTGCCTAGCCTGGAATGCTGCAGACTCCAGAGTTTTGACGCCACGAGGGGCCATTCCCACTTGGGTAGAGTTGCAGTTAGGAGGAAGGCACCCCCACAATAGTGTGTGAAAGCATGTTCAACCTGTGTATCAGTGCATCATGTGTTTAGACACACCTAAGAGACCTTATCATCATGCAACTCTTCCAACCCTGAAGTCCACCTGGCCCGGGTTTCCAAGTCCAAGATCCTTATTAGGTTTTATCTGTTTGTGTTTCTGTGTGGATCTATAATCCATTGCAAAGGCCTGTGTTTATGTGAGATGCAGAGGGGGATTTTTGTGATGTTTTTGGCACTTGGATGTTCTTTTTCCAGCAGCATTGGTTGAGTGATTGAATTTTTATCAAAAATTCAGTTAGTTGGTGCTACCTATGTGCACTGTCAGTGGAATTTTGGTCCTCTACTGGTCTTTGTGTCTCTCCTTTCCATTGTCACTGTGTGTTGAAACTGGATAGTAAGTTCTCCAAGTCTGTGTTTCTTAAAAGCTGTCTCAACTATTGTAGCTCACTAATCTTCCCTTACATGCTTTAGCATCTGCTGCAGGTATGTGTGTGGTGGGAGGTGGTATGTGTGCCAGAAATCTCATTGAGATGTTGACTGGGTCTATTTAAACCTGTGAGTCAGTGTGGAGATAATAGGTCACTATGTCTTAACTATGAAATGCGGTTCCCTGCATGCAATCCATTAGTCATTGGGGGGGGTGTCTTCTTTTATTAAAAATATTCTATTTTATTCTTTTTATTAATTTTGTGTGTGCAATGTATGTGTGTTTGTGGGGATGTACAGGTGAGTGCAGGGACTCACAGAAGCCAGAGGCAGAGTTCCCTAGGGCTGGAGTTATAGATGGTCGCGAGCTGTCTCAAGTTGGCGAAGTCTGTTATCTTTGAGAGCAGCATATGCTCTTAAGCACTGAGCCACTTCTCCGGGTCCAGCATTTGGGTTTTTCTGGGCTGATCCAGAGATCTTAGCATAGAGAGTCTATACACACGGCCTTCAGTTGATGGCCATGACTCATTTGGGGGAGATATTGAATGATAATGTTTTTGACATTTTATTTGTGCTTATTCCCTGCTAGTATAGGAACACAACTGATTTCTGCATATTGATCTTTTCTCCCTGCAATCTTGCTGAGAATGTTTGCTTGTTAGTTCTTGAACCTTTCTTATAGATCCCTTGTGATTTTCCATGTAGACCAGTGGTTGTCAGCCTTCCTAATGCTGTGACCCTTTAATACAGTCCCTTAGGTGGTGATGACCCCAAACATAACATTATTTTGTTGTTACTTCATAACTGTAATTTGCTACTATTATGAATAATAATGTGATTATCTGATATGCAGGATATCTGATATGTGGCCCCCAAAAGGGTCAAGGACCACTGATGTACAGTATCATATTATCTATTGGATAGGGATAGGTTTTATTTTTCTTTCCAATTTGAATACTCTCTATTTCTTGTTCTAGACTTACCGAATTTTCCAGGGTCTCCAGAACAAAGTTGGGCAGGAGTGATGGCTGACCTCCTGTGTTAGCCCCTGGGCTTGTGGAGAAACCACCAATTATCCTGCAGCCTAGAGGGCTTTTCATAGCTACATCCTACGAAGCTCCCCTCTGGTGTTAGTGTTTTTGAGAATTTTGTCATAAACGAATGTCCAACTTTGGCAGATGTTTTCATCTTTAAATGTGATCACAAAATATGTCAGACTATACAACTAATGTGGGGGATTCTGAACTAGGCTTTTTAGACATCTGGTAAACCTCACCTGGCTGCCAATATTTTTAATGTTCCAGCTTCTTAATGCCACCTTGAATTTTCATTCGGAAGATCTAGAAACATAGAGTCAATAACCTTGCCTAGTTACGAGATGCCTAGAAACTGCCTCTGGTGGCTGGGTGTAGATCTTTTAGAAACCATAGTGGAAACCATAGTAAAGGGATTTCGCCATGGTGTGGGTACACTTGGCTTTTCTAAAGCAAAGAAATCATTCACTATGAACAAGTGGCTAAAATAGTGAAAAATAATGACAGAATGCCACTTCAGGGGACATGGAAAGGGTACGTGCTTTAGGGGAATTGGTCAAGAGTGTTTTCCTTACCCCTGCTTGTGCCTGTGTCCCTTGTCCTTTGTGAGCATCTGAATGTGGACCTCAGTGGGTATTACAGGTGCTGTCTCCCATCTGCAGACACACAGTCTCCTGGGAGCCCAGGAGGAGCACAGAGCCCTGCAGGGGAGAACCAGCTACGTGAATGTTTGCAGGATCTGACAGATGGGCAGCTGAGATGCAATGAAAGCCATGATCTATTTCCTTGCACCAAACCATGTACCCAATCCCAGGAAATCCCAGGTCCAGTGAATTTCTCTCTTCCCTTCAGCTTCTATGCAATACTCTGCTTAGTTGCCCTGTACTTGACTCCAGAGCGTGGATTTTAATAGAAAGATGCCCACTGGGTGTTTCCTCTGGAATAGTCAGGTCTACAGTGGGTTTGTCTCCAAATGCAAGCTCTCTTATCATCACCTCATCATATACGTTCTTTGGTCTGAATAGGGTTCTACATTTTTCCTGAGATCTCTAATAACTCCTAAGCAATCTAACTCTAAGTCATACTGTGGCATCCAAAGGAAGAGGTACCCTCCGGACATCCCCAAAAAGGGTACCCTTATGCCCCTTGGTGTCTTGCTACTGCATTCTTCTTCCTTTGAAGTGTATCATACTATGTCACCTGACGGGTTTGATCATAAGTCCTAAAACCAGTCTTAAAAGGTAAAATATTTTAAAGCTTCCTGAAGCGCTTAGGTCACAGCTCAATCCCCTCGCACTCAGGACCCCATATACCTTGGTCTATCCCCAAAGAAGACAAATTTTCTCAGTCTCTAGCCATTCCTTCTTCATGTCCTCTGTGGAACCCGACCAGCTGTGACACTCACTTCATGAAGGAAAGTCCTTCATATACATTTCTGTCACTTCAAATAAATATTGAAGCCATATCATTTGGGTAATTCTGCATGTGTCCATTCATTCATCCAAATTAGACTATTAATACCGTCTTCACACCAACCCCCTGTTAGCCTCCAATAACACGCAGCACAAGACAGACAAATAATGATTCTAATTGATTGATTCAGCTCATTTTAATGATGAGTTAACAATTCTGACCAATTTTGATCAGAAAGTCAAAGCATGAGAAATGCATATCACATGGTATATTAGATGGTATGTATTATGATGAGTGCACCAAGTACAATGGAAGAAAAAGAAAATAATGAGGTAGAATGATTTTTCTGCTAACTGGACACATTGTTAGAACAGCTCCTAATGACTAATGATCACCACAGCCATAGACTAATGCATCTTCCAGCCCTTATTAGAGAAGCTTCTTCTTGCAATGTATAGTGATGTATTCCAGAGACCCACAACTGGACAAGGGGCAGAGAATGAGAAACTACAGCATTCTATGTCATAAATGGGAAGCCCATGTCACACACACCGCACATACCCTCTCAAACCTCAGGGACTGTGGCGGAAGAGGGGGCAGAGAGACTGACTGTGTGAGCCCAAGGAGGTGGGTGACTGCAGTGATGTTGCTTTCCAGACACAACAGGACAATCGCACATATGAGCTCACACCTTTTGTAGCCACATGCCAGCCTCAAGCCAGATAAACTCCCAGCAAGGGAGAGTGAGGGTGGGCATCAAGTCCCACCCCTAATACAGAGCTATTGGAATGTGGTAGCTGCTGAGAGAGGGAGACTGGTTTTCTTGAAGCATGCAATCTTTGGCAGGTTAACCACACTATAAGGCAAACCCAAGCCCAAGAGTTTTGGGGCAGCACAAATTGGAATCCATGGGTCAGAACACCACCACCAAAGGAATATCAGTTTGGCTGAGTAGGAGGATCTGAGAATGGATCTGGAAGCAATTGGAGAAGGGATGAATATGATAAAAAAAATACATTATAAGAACTTCTGCCGGTAGTGGTGGTGCACGCCGGTAGGATTTGCTGAAGGAAGCAGAGGCAGGAGGATCACGAGTTCGAGGCCAGCCTGGGCTACACATTTTTGGGCTGGAGAGATGGCTCAGAGGTTAAGAACACTGGCTGCTCTTCCAGAGGTCCTGAGTTCAATTCCCAGCAACCACATGGTGGCTCACAACCATCTGTAATGAGATCCGGTGCCCTCTTCAGGCCTGCAAGTATACATGCAAGCAGAACACTGTATATGTAATAAATAAATAAATCTTTAAAAAAAAGAACTTCTGAAAGAATTAATTTAAAAATGTAAAAAAGATAATAGAAGCAAAGACAAAAGTTTAAATAGAGCAATACATGAGTGGAGGGGGTGATGAAGCATGCCTGGTGTAGATGAACAAGTTTCTTCTGAATATAACACCGTGTTCTGTGGTATGCTTCAGTATATTAGATAAAAGATTGTTAGGTTGTGCCCATCCTATGGTCAATTTTTAAAAAAGTTCCATAGATATTATCTTTGGAAACATTTTTTGCATGTGTACAAACTTAACAAAATTTAACTTTTGTGTACGTGTACACTTGTGACAGCAAGCATACACAAGGTTTACTTTATTTTACTTATTTAACTTTCATGGTTTGGCTGTGTGTGTGAGTGTGAGTGTGTGTGTGTGTGTGTGTGTGTGTGTGTGTGTGTGTGTGTACACTCCCAAGGCAGAATGCATGTGCTTTCTTACATATGCCATGACCTGAATGTGGAGGTCAGAGGGCAAAGATCAAGAATTGGCTCTTGCCTTCCACTTTGCTGAAGCAGGGTCTCTCTTGACTCTGCTGATGTCCTGTGTACATCAGTTTGTCTGGCCTCAAGCGTCTGGTGACTCTCCTGTCTTCCTTCCCGTGACATACAGCTGCTGGCATTGCAGACACACACCATTGCATAAGACCTTTTAATGTGCTCTCTAGGGATCCAAACTCCAGCAGTCAGACTTGCATGGCCTCACAGTTGAGCCGTCTGTCCAGTCCTGGGGATGGTGAAGCTGTTTGCAAGCCTCACTGATACACTGTAAAAACTGCCATTTGTAAAAAATGTGTGTGGACCAACACATTTCACCCATCAGACTGCATCTCTCAAGGGCCAGAACTTCATCCTAAAGCTCCTTGAGTTTTCCGGTCCAGTACATAGTCCCTGAGAGCAACAACCAGACCGCTTTGAGCATCTTCGCTCTTGAAATGCTCAGCCCCCTTCATCCCTACAGCTTCAGTGGCGACTGCTTGGACTCTGGCTGGCACTCTGGGCTTGTTAAAGAAACCTTCCAATGATTCAAAGTGCAAAGTCCCTTTTGGTCGGGGCAATAAATATTCTTTTCTCCTCCGCACAGAATATTCAGCCACAAAAACTAACCACAAGGACTGAGAGACTCAGTCACATCTCACACTAAGAGCTTCCACACATGTGCGTCTTTCTTTCCTACAGGCTTTCTCTTCGGGGTGTCCAAAAGTCGATATAAGATTCAAGGTCAAGTAAACTAAGAGAACTGGAACACTTCATCGGTTGTTGAGTGTTTAAAGTCAGACTGGAAGACATGATGGATATACAGCAACTTAGGGCTCCGATAATATTTCCAGAGGATGTCAGAACATTTACAATTACTCATGCCTAGAACTCATTTGCTCCTGGCATTATCTTTACTGGTCATAAAAGAAAGTATCCTTGAGGCGAGTAGGGAAAGGTCATCTGGTAAATATAATGAGTAAACTCTTTGCTCTTAGTTGGGTTGGAGAAAGTAAGGGAAAGATATATAAACAAAGGAGTCTGTGATAAACAGCTGCCTGGTGTGCCAGAATGTTCAGGACATGTGATTCTTGCCAACGTCAAAGTCCAGTGTTCTCAAGTAAAGCAACAAGAAGTGATTTCTATTAAGCCTTCATATCTTATTATTTTATAACACAAATTGCCATCAGGCATTCCTGAGGAGTGCAATGATGATAATTTACACATGCTGGACAGATAAATGATTCAATTCTTAGTTACAAGAGACTGTTGACAGTGATTACTGACGCTCATTTCCTTCGTGCGCATTATGTGGAGCAGGAAACTCCAGGTTTAGAGGCCTTTCATGTTTTTTTCAAAGTAAATCAGTCACTCACATAATAATTATTTATTATTTCACGTTGGCAGACGGCTGAGTGCATTTATGACAGTAAAGAGCTTTAGACAAAATGCTGCAAAGTGGAGCAACTGATAAACTATTTTACAGCGCAGAGATAGCAGTGATAATTAGAAGGCCCTGGTGCACAGTGAGAAACAAAAACTGTGTGGGTTTCCTGCTTTCTCAGATCTGCTCTTCACTGTACCCTTGGCTTGTTCAGGACTGGCTGGTGTTGACCTAAAACGTACACCCAGACACGAACCACTAACTTCAGTATGTCTGTCCCTACAGGCCATTTGTCCAGCTTTCTGTCTGTGTAGCTTATTTTCCATTCAGTTTTGATTAAACTTCTCCCTCATGCAAAGTGCTCTTCTCAATCTTCAGCATCAGATCTCCCTGAAGAGGTCTTTGTCTGACAGAGAGGCAGGAGGATTCTTGCTTTGCTTGAAACTGATGTCTTCTTCTCCTTCTCTGCCCAGTTACAGTGCACAGGTTCATCAGAATCAAACAGCCAGGGAAGCGGCAAGTCTCAGGAATAAGTTCTTTTTCACTTTGTCATGGCGCTTGGCGGGGATAGCTTTTCTCCTTTTTCGATCCCTAAAATCGATATTGTTTTGCAAAAGCATTAAGAAAGAAAACAGTAGGAAGCATTTTCTAGGTTCAGTCCAAGTTCTGACTTGGGCTAATTCCTCTTAGTACCCATTTCCTCCTGGTCTCTGGGAGGTAGTCCATGTAAAGTTGAGTCCTGCTGGGATTCAACATACCTATTTCTAAGGTCTCTGCACTATGCAAAATTACACTGTGTGAACAACAGGCTTTACAGAAAAATGGTGGGGGTGCACACACTCAGAAGCATTGGCGGAGTGTTTTAAAACAAAATACACACCATAGGAATCTAGTAAAACCTCAAGACAATTCCACAAGCTCAAAGGCTAAGAAAAGAATAACTGCTATGGCCATTAGGGCATTTTCCTTGACAATGATATGGATTCTGCATGTCAGAATGACTGGTGGAAGAACTGTGCTGCTTTCTATGATCTGCTAGAAGGACAGTACCCTGGAAGGTGATGGAAATGTTAAATATTACATATGGATGGGTGTGGCTCCCATGACAAGGACCTAAAGAAACCGGTGCGTGTCTGAGCATGTACATGTATTTTCTGTATCACTTTATAGCTTCGGGTAGCTGGCTACACTTTTCTGTATCCAGTTTCTTCTGAAGGAAACAGTGCACGATGAGATAGAAAGCTTGCCTGGCGTTCATTTGTTCCCCCAGTGGGTCAGTGACAGTGTCGGGGACAGTGTCGGGGAAAAGCTTGTGTTTTCATACCAGGTATGACAGAGCTCACTCTGTCATGAAAATGTGCCTTTTGTCTCCGGGAGAATCTCGAAGGTAGACTATCTGTTTTCTGTGCGGCAGTACATAAAACCGGAAGTGTTGTTATCTACCCTGCGAACAGCCGCACTGACCTTGCGCCTCAGTCTCGTTCTCGTGTTATCTGCACCAGCGGCGGGGCCGACCTGAGTGAGGTTGTCTACCGGGGAAATCTGATGACTTTCTCTCAAGATGCTCCTCTGATAAACAGTAACACTTGCTCAAGACTCAATCTCGTTGTGTATGGAAAACCCCAAATGCCCGCAACGGGCAAATGCGTAAGCAAAATACAGTGTGTCCACGGCACTGCGGCGACAGAAGGATGGCGCACGTGTGCCACACCGCTTCAAGGCACCGTGCTGCAGGAGGCTACTGTGCTACAAGACGCCATGACACACAGAATACAGACTGTCAGCTGCTTGGAGCTGAGAGCTGGGAAGAAGGAATCCAAGAGCGAGCACATTGGGGTTTCCATTGAAGGAAATGAAAATGTTCTCGAAATGGGCCATGGTGACAATACACTTCTCTGTGAATAACATTAAACACTACGGGATTGAGCCTTTGGAATGAGCAGATTGTATGCTGTGTACATCATGCCTTAAGAAAGACTTTAGCTTTGGCTTTTCTCTGTACACCCTATAGAGATGGACATTAAGTTCTCAGAAGCTAGGGGCCTGAGTGTGTGCGGTTCAGGGGGACTCAGGCATAACAGAGTGAAGAATGTCCTCATCTGGATAGTGACTGGGAAGCTGCTCAGTTGTCCTCCCATAGGAAGGGCTGCTAGTCCCTTCTAGCTGTCATCTCTTTGCTGATACATTGTCCATCTTTATTGGAGTATGTCCCTGTACTCCCGGTGTTATACTCCCAAGAAGGGAAAAGCACTTTGAAGCTTGTCTTCAGAACTCTTCCATATTGGAGAGAATCTCTCTCCCCTACCCCCACCCCTCATGAAAGAACTCAAATGAATAAAAAAAAGTATTAGGTTACACTTGTCTTTGAACTCTCCAATAGCTATAGATTTTGTGACATTTTCCCAGGGCTTTAAAAGTTTCAAAGAAATTTGAGAAGAGCTTACCTTTGGTCCTTTGAAGAAACCATTAGGTCTTTGCTGGTAGGTTGATTTTATGCGGTTTGCGGAATTTTAAAGTTGGTACAGTGGGAAGGTGTAGCCTTGGTCACCACGGCTTTTGACCCTGTGCGGGATGGTCTGTCCTGTGCCCATGCGTGTCCCTTGAAGCTGCTGTCAGAGTACTGGAGTTTGGCTCCAGTTCTAAATGTGTTCGTGGCTTCCTTAGAACATCTGCGTTTTACAATTCTCTTCGCTCTGCAGCTGTTCCCATTTGTTGTTTGGCTGGTTATGGAGTCTAGGGTCTCACACATGTTCGGCAGGTGTTCTGACAAGGAAGGCCATCCCTAGACACACACCTGTTATCTCCAGTGTGGCTGTTACCCTGAGTCCTCTTTGAATCACACAAAAGGAGTTTTGAAAAACCCTGCTGGGATGGGGGGTGGGGGGAAGCTCTGCTCACTGGTGTGACTCTGCGAGGCTCATGTTCTACCAAACCATCTTTTAGAGGCTCCAGTAGTACTTGTTTGTGTTTCCCCCTTCATCCTAATCCGTTGGGGGCTTTATTTTATACTTCAGCTCCACAGAAGCAATGCATTAGAGTTACCTAATGGAGAGACAGCTTAGTGGTTAAGAACACTTGTTTTTGCAGAGGACTTGGGTTCAATACCCATCTATCCATAATTCCAGTTCCAGCAGATCCAGCACCCTCCTTGAGCACCGGGCACGCATTTGGCGGACATACATACACATAGGCAAAACAACTCTACACCTAAAATAAACAGATATAAATAGAAAAAGGGTTTAGGGTTTTTATACTAACTTTCTGTTTTTCCTTCAGTTCTTCAGAAAAACAAAGCTATGTTTTCTCCTCGTTGTTTGACAGATTTCAGTTTTCCCAAGACTCTATCATAAATGAATCGATGTGAGCCCATGGAGACCAGCCCCATCTGATAGCTCGGCAGCACAACTCCTCCACATAGGGCTCAGGAACCATGGGGAAGAGAGGACTGGAAGACTGTAAGAGGCAGAGGAACAGGAAGTGTGCTGTGAGACTGTATCCTAGAGACACCAGAGGAGCTTCATCTGTGCAGGTTTAACAATATGACTGCCTAAACAAGACCTGAAAAAGGAGGAGACCAATAGACATGCTGACACAGATAGAGAAAATGTCATGTACCCCAGCCTACACACACACACACACACACACACACACACACACCCCAAACAAAACAAACACACACCCCAAACATACCAAACAAAACAAATAAACACACACACACACACACACACACACACCAAGCAACAACAACAACAACAACAACAACAAAAATAAGCATAAACCTACAAAAAAAAAAAAACTAAGGACTATTGAGAAGGGAGGAAATAGTTTTCTCTAAGGAAAAGCCCATAACTGGTTATCTAATGTTTGTCAGTGATAAATATATATTATAGAAAATATATATAGTATATATAGAAAGATCATTATAGGAACTGAACAAGATATATATATGTATGTATGTATAATTGTATCATTATATGAGCTGAGAAGTATCTATATACTTAATACGTGTTGAATGAAGACAGAAGAAGAGGCATCCCCAGAGTTGATAAGAGAGCGACTGTAGGTGCTTCAACTGAAAATACTACCGTTCATTGATTGAGCTCTGAAGCAGAGGAACTGAGATCAGAGATCCCATCCTTGTGTTCTTCAGGCATGCCACAGGTTTGTTGTGCTAGAGAAGCTCTTTCTGTGTTCCACCAGCTGCATGTTGTGCCTACATTTTGGTGGTGGGATCCCATCTTCCTTACTATTTGGAGCTAGAGGAATTTTTCCCAAAACATATTTTGGTTTATTTATTTATTTATTTGGTGTGTGTATGTGTTTGCTGAAATTCGGAGCTCTAAAAGGATGGTATGTTGACTGAGGTTCTCTGTCCTGCCTGGTTTCTGTCCTCCCACCAGGTCCCACAGCCATTTAGCCCAAAGAAATCACATAGAGGTCTATATTTTATAAACTGATTGGCCCATTAGCTCAGGCTTCTTATTAACTATTATAACTTATACTAGCCCAATATTCTAGTATATGTTAGCCAAATGGCTCGGTACCTTTTTCAGCGGGGCAGGTCACATCTTCCTTCTTTGGTGTCTGGATAGGACTGGGGAGTAATGGGCTTCCTTCTTTCCAGAATTATCCTGTTCTCTTTGACCCACCTTTACTTCCTGTCTGGTTGTTCCACCTATACTTCCTGTCTGGCTACTCACCAATCAGTGTTTATTTAAAACATAAATTGACAGAATACAGAATTGTCCCACACCAATGGTAGAAACTAAACACAGTTGATCTTGTTTTGATGCTTTTAGAAGCCCAAGAGTTCTTTTGAAGGGTGAGATGACTCTCCCCAGAGGCCACATTGAGGAATCAGAGAGTTTCAGAGCTTCCTCTGATACCAGAAATGATCCAGAGCAGGCAAATCTCTAGCCTTCAAATTCCTTTCACGATGCCTGCTTCATGTGGTCAGTCCATTTTCCTCTAGTAAGGTCTTCTGTGACAGCGGCGTGGAAGCCATCTCCACTGTCCATTGCCTCATCAGTCTGCTTCCCGAAGCAAGTGGAAATCGATGCCTTCTGAACGTGTTTGGAGATGAAAGAGAGAGTTGCTGCCTCACTGGAGACTGTTCAGGAAGCAGAAAGCGTTCTTGGTGTTACAACCATTACAGTATTCAATATAGGGAGGGAGGCATCTTCAAAACTGTGGGAAAGCTTGGTCTCATGGGAACCCAAGGGATGGGTTTCTGCTTCACTTCCTCTTGATATTTTAGCTTTCCTCTAAACTATAATGGACAAACAGAAGATGCCATCAATTTTAAAGTCACACAACAGGGAAACGTTTCTACAATTGTTTCCCCACTAGTGGCTCACACCCTCAGTTCCAGGCCTCAGCTTATGACGTGTCAGCCAATGTGACCTAAGAGCTTCTCCAGATCTCACAGGCAACATTTCACTCACAAGCTCATATTGAGGGCTCTGCCTCCAAGGTGGTCTCAGGGACTTATCCACATTTCCCACCCTCTATGTTACAGGTGTGTATGTAGCAAGCCATGGCAATGTATACCAAAAGCCAAGGGGCTATGCACTGTAGGAAGAAAACCATCAAGTTCTAGGTGGACAGAAAATTGTTCTGTCCAAAGCCTTTAACGGTCACCTCTACAGCTGTGGGGTTCAAGAGCAAAAACTGTCACTATGGTCTTGCTGTTTTATGGGTAGAAGTAATGTTTAGTCATTACAAAGCACAAACATTCAAGTTCAGAGTACTTTTATAGGTTTTCATTAATCAGTTATCAGGACCTGATGAGCAAGCGATTACGGGTCGGGTCCTGAAATTCAATAACGATCCTGCGAGAAGGACATGGAAAGGAGAATTAAATGCTAATGAATATAAACGAAGTCTTATACCTCGAGAAAGTCTGGATTTGGAGCTTTAAGAATTAGTAGAAAAGATTAGTAGAAAAGCAAGAACCAAGGGCAGCAGTGATGAGATTGTCTCATAGAATCCGAAGAACATCCCACAGAGGTGGGCACAGCCTTGGCTGTGTGCCGGTAACAAGGCCACCAAGAGTGAGCCAGCATGGTCACTTGTGGCAAGTGGAAAACAGTGGGATTTATAGGATGCCATGGACACTGGTCTGTTCCTCTAGCATCTCCCTGGGGACCAGCAGAGGCTTCAGGAAGTTTATTTGCTTGTAAACACACCTTATTTTTAACATCTTAGTCATATTCAGCGAAGTTATCATTGCTTATGTTATCCCGATGACTCATTTCCTCTTGCAGCCGGCAGATATTAGACATTATCATATCCCATATCTGCCTCATCTCTTGTAAGCCTGAGAACTCTCGTTTAGTTTACTCAAAAAGGATCGTGGATAAATGCAAGCAAGGGAAGAATGAATTGTGCAAGTACATTTTTAAACAAAGCCTCAGCAGGGCGGAGCGGTTCTGTTGGTGTTCGGTGTAGAATGCAGATGGATGGCGGTAATAAAATCCGACATGGGGAGAAAAGCAATCAAACCCCTGAGCAGGTCACATTCCAGATCTATCAGGAAGGAGGCCGCACCTTAGGGCATATGCTCCCTTCCACAGACACTGCTAAAATGTGCTCAGGGAGCATCGCTAGATGCCCAACTCAAACTGCGTTGCAAACGTTGAACTTTACACAGACTGCTTCCCTGTTGCTGGGTGAAGTCTGGTGGCTAGCTTACCCAGAGCAGATGATCAGAGTAGGTGTTAGTGGTCTTCCACCCACATCCCCCTTTACTGGTTAGCGCTCACGGTAAGCAGCTAGCTGCTTTGCCTCTGTGCACCCTCTTGCATCCTTTTCCGGAGCCCTCATTCCCTTTCAGTGGGCTGATACTTTAGCCGCATTTTAATTCAAAATATTCATAGCCATTAAACATTGCTGTAGCCATCCAAGCTATTTAATTGATATTTCATAGATTTCTTGGGGTAGGAATAGATAAAGCACAGAGTTTTCACTCGGATGTTGTGGGAGCAAATTCTTGAATGGTGGAACTATGGCCTCTATTCTGGAACCTAATGATAACAAGAACATGTGTTCATTTAGAATAATATCAAATGTACTTGCTTGCCTATGGCAGACTGAAAATTGTTAGTGAATTAGTGATTGCACTTCATTTCTGCGTGGCAATGCGGGGGTTTTCAACCGGCCACCAATGCTATCTGGGGCTATTTGTTGTGGGCTGTCCTGTGCCCTTTTGGGATGGTCAACAACATCTCTAACCTCGACTTGTGGGATGCGTAAGACTTGCTCACCATTAATGACTAAAATGTCCCAGTTGTTGCCAAACATCCTGGGCGTGGGACCGCAAAATTACTCCCACTGGAACTTCTACCCTTGTGGGTACTTGGTGTACCATGATCTATCTCTTCAGACCTAGAACCTGGGATCACTGAGTGACAAACTGGAGAACAACGTCCTGAAGGTCAAGGTTAAACTTAATTACCTGGTGGATTGAGAACCTTAACTGTCTGAGTCTCTCTGGTGCCTGCGTCTTTGCTCCAAGGTAATAAAGACCCCCACAGTGCTGAGGTCCATGAAACACTGTGCCTTTTGCAGCTGGAGGGATGAGGATTGATGTGTTCAGCCATTCTCAGTCCAAAGCAACAAGATCCTTGTGTTGTGGGAATTCATTCCGCCAATAGTTTTGGGGTACTGGCCTTGGGACATGGCTTCTGTGTGAGGATGTGTTCTCTTATTAGGATGAAGAGGGACTCTTTTGCTCTCTTGGGTGGTGATTGGAGATTGAATGACTGCATCCATTGATCCCAGGACAGGACGGAAGATCGCAGTGGCCCTCTATTTTGTTGTTGTTCTTTGTGTTCCCCAATAAATCTTTGTTATCCTTTCATGCGGGCTCCTGTGGATTCATAGAATATCACCCACATGCTTGTGATTTGCCTAGGGAGCTCGTGAGAAGCTGGCCGTGTCTTGTTCCTGATCTCACCCTAGAACCTGATCTTGTCTAGAGTCAGGACTGTCTCTAGAACAGCCCAAACCCATGTGGTCCTCCCATGGCCCCCTACCCAGCCACATTGGGTACTCAGATAGTGATAAGAGAATCACTTTTTCAGGCCTCAGAGTGGCTCTTACGAGGGACAACAGGCTCACTGCATACCACGCCTTCATCCACAGAGCACTGGGCAGGGCTTGCACTGAGATGGGAGCCCTGGGACCTAAGCCTCTGTTTATGACCTATGTCATATTTCATGGAGCGCGTCTGGACCCCACTTGCCCTCTAATCTCCTGGGAATGCAGACATCCCTCCCTGACCCGTGTGCCGTCCTGATGTCTTCAGTGAACAATGCAGGCTCCAGTTTCCTAACTTTTCTATTAAAATTAATATTTGGATTTTATAACTTTAAAATGGGAAGAATGATGGAGGCAGCAGTGGATGTTTATGTCTCTCAGTCACGAAAATGTTCCCCATTTCACTCACGCCGGGCCACACACATGTAGTCACAATAAATAGCATTTACCGTGTTTACAGTTCGCGGAGGATGAGGAGGACTTCTGTTTTCATATTGATGGACTCAGCTGGGCTGAGGATACTATTGTTTACAATGAGCTACATTTTTTGTTGTTCTGATTTACCCTCAAATTAAATCTTTATTTCAGAAACTAACCCCAGGGAGTCTCCATAAGGAGGGTCGGTAATAAACAGCATTAGAAGAGGCCCGTCACTGCTGCTCCCTGGTAATTAGTCCAAATGTCTCAATCAGAGTGCGTTTCAGAGTTTTATGGCAGCAGTTTGGACGCAGGTTTATTTATAAAACGCTGCTTTGGCATTTTGTGCAGTCTGACCTTTGCCCTTTGGTGGGGGGGGCGGAGTTGAGGAGCCAGCAATGTGAACAGGATGGGAAAGCAGACATGCAGGTTTGCTGGCTGTGGCCATGGTTCTTGTTGTCATTTATTTCCAAATTAAAATGTATCTAAATAATAAATACCTGAATTTTGGGCCTTCGTGCTCAGGACAAGCGGAGAAGGGCAGGGTTGAGTCTGAGACCCAGTGGGACAATCCTCCCAAGGCAGGCATCAGACCTGTAAACCCCAGCAGGAGAACTCAAGTCATGAAATAGCCCCGTATGTCCTCCATGCAGCTTAGCTCTGCCTAGGGCTTGCCTAGCTCTGGTGGGAAACTGAAAACCTGAGCCATAGTGACCTCCTCCAAAGAGAGTTCCCTAGGGCCCTGTAAGTTGCTGGGACCTCCATCTGCCTCCAGAAGTCTGCCCTGCTGTGAGACCAAAGAGCCCAGGGCAGCAGGGACAACTCTGGCCACACCTCCTCCTCCTCTAGGATGCAGTCTGGATGGGCTCTTGGGCTCCTTAGTGACAGACTGCCCTGCCTCTTGCCCAGCTCTGTGACGGCAGCTAAACTAGTGCTCTCCAAGTGCCATAGTGAGTATGGAGAACCAGCCACATTATTTTTTTTTTTTGAGCCATTTGGTCAGACAAAGGCCTATGGAGGGATGAGGCTCTTCAGGGCAAGATGAATATATTTTTTATGATAAATCCCAGGACATCTGATCTCATGATTGCTCCACTGTTAGTTAGCTGGGTTGGGTGAGAAGGTGGGCCTGAGACCAGGCCAGGAACCCAGGAAAAGTGGACAAGAGGAAAGAGCCCAGCTCACAGGGTCGCTCCTCACCCGCAGAACCACATTATTTACTCTTATGCCAACCTATCACCTAAGTCAATGATAGGTATGCAGCCATGTTCTGGAATGAGCTGCATCTTCCCCAGCTAGTCTTCTGGGATGTTATTGTCAAAGCATCCAGAGACCTTATGTCCTCTAGTAAGTTTGACTGTGTAGCAATAAAACTTTATTTGCAAATCAAGTAGTGGACAGTGTTTGGTCTACACTTGGATCAATCCATACAACCATTTCATCCATTCACTAACTAATTTTACCTCCTCTATAACTAGCTGTCCTGGAACTAGTTCTATAGACTGGCCTCGAACTCACAGAGATCCACCTGCCTTTGCATCCTGAGTGCTGGGATTAAAGGTGTGCACCACCACTGCCTGGCTCCTTTCTCTATTCACTGCCTCTTGTCTTTTTCCCTTCTTCCTTCTCTCCCTACCTTCCCCCTCCCTCTCCCCTCCTCCCTCCTTTCCTCCCTGTCTTCTCTCCTCCCTCCCTCTCCAATTTCCTCTCTTGCCTTTGTCCTCCTTTCTTCTTGATTTGGTGCTCAGCACTTTATCATGAAAGGCGCAAAGAAACCAGTGTTGAAAGCAGCAGGCAGGTATGCCCTTCTCAGACCCCAAACAGGAAATATTCATAAGCAAAATATCATGGTAAATGATTTCAGTTACCCAACATCCACCTCCCTATATTTCTCATTACTAGAATCCTAATGTCATAGCAGGACAATGTTCAGGGACTTTTTAAAACTACCTTCTGTTTACATTATGGACCGAGGTGGCCTTGTGACAGAACTCTGGTGAAGGACACATGGACAGACAGAACTACACAGCATCCTTTTCCAAATGGAAAAGAATAACCTTTTCCTCTCTTTGAATCTTGGTACTTTCATTTTCTTGCTACACAGGCTGCTTCAGTTCCCAAAAGAATAGTATCTTTAATTTGAATATGAAGATAAAAAGCCATTTACCAGAAACAGAAGCCAGACAAAGTTTGGTTTCACACAGCTGATTCTTTGCCCAGCCCAGGACTAACCACCTCTGAACATATCATCACATGAACAAATGAACTTACGGCTTAGGCTACTGTAATAGGCTTTTCTGGATTTTACTAATTCAATGCCATAGTAACGAACAAATTTACAAATGATACTAAAGCATGGATTAGAAACTAATGCACAATTAAACACTTTGCAGACTCTAGAAAAATAAGCACAGTGCAACCAGATTGCTGAGGCGTTGACTCGCTCTGGGCATTTTTACACATAGCTCTCTAAGACTGCCGGAAGACTGAAGAGGGATATACACCCTGCAATCCTCTCCTGGCATTAAGAAATGACATGGGGAAATGTGGAGGGACAGAAATGCAGTCAGTGTAGACGGGCAGTGAGGGTGAAGGCAGATTCTGACTTGCTTTGAGAAACTTCTCACTGCAAAAACATTTCAATCTTTGTGCATGAAAAGACACTCAGCAATAGAGCCATGAATTCAGTTAGTCTGTCGTATAGACACAGATACGTGAGTGTGTTTTGAATCTTAAATGCTTTCTGTGCTAGGTAGGGGACCCTTGAAACTTTGGGTATTGGTCTAATAGTATTTGGGTGTGGCTACTGAAGGAGCTGAAGACAGCCATGACGTCACCGTAGCGACTCACAATTAATACCGCTAAATACCTTAGTTATCAAGGCAGCCTTTAGTGGACACCTCCATCAAAAGTTATAAAGAAAGAACTCTACATATTGCTGATGACAGACCAACATCTGTTGTTGGCGTATGTGATTCTCAGAACTTCTACTTGCAGCGCTGTTTTGCCTCGGAAGGGTTATCCCTGCCCACCTGAGTTTCTGTCACCGAGTATGGGTGAAGTAGCTCATAAACCATAGGAAATCAAGGCTTAGTTGCGGTGGTCAGAGCAGATGGATTCTCTTTCAGGTGAGGATGTGCTTCCTAGTAGAGTGTTTAGAGCTGATTGCCTGTTTCTTGCGGCATCAGAGGAAAGAACGTAAGAGGGTTCTTTGGGGTCTCTCATAAGGGTGCTCAAACCATTCACAGGAACAGAACCCTAATGATTAATCGCTTTCCTAGCACCCCACCTCCTCACAGCATCCTTTCGACCGTCGGATTGCAATAGAGAAATCTGGGTGTGGCATGACCATGCAGACTGGAGCAGAAGCAACTTGGTGGAAGGGTTGGTGAGACAGAAAACTGACCCAAAGATTCCGTGAAGGCGTTTAGTCCAAAGGAGTTGCTTTGGCCACCTTCCATGGCTCATCAGCCTGCAGAAAACACCTTCATCTCTGGGCTTTATCAAGGCAAAAACTGTTGGAGAGAGTACCACACCTACGCTGCATTCCCAGGCTTTCCAGAAATTTCACTGCAGTTTGCTTTGGGGTCAGCATTTTGGAAGCCAAGACAATTGATTCTTTCAGCCTTGCTGATGCAATTCTTTTTGATGTGTATCAAGTGTATTTTGACACAATCCCTTGGGTCGCTGTGGTTTTCAATATTCTTGGGCCTGTAATGAAAGCCAAAGGGAGGGAGATCTTTTCACTTAATGTTGATTTCTAATATTGATGGTACATTATCCCGTTTGTGTTTCAGAAGCTACGAAGGAGAGAATTAACCCCTTGGGTCTCAACTTAGCTATGTTCATTGCACAGCTCCCGTTGATGAAAGCCGATGCTGACACTGGAGACAAAGAAACGTGAGGTGTCATTCTTATGCAGGTAACAGTTTTTTTTTTATCATGATCAATTTCATGGTAAATACACCAGCTGCAGCAGAATTTGTAGGTTTTTTCCCCCCTGGCTGTAAGGCATCTTAGAGAGTGTTTGCCAATTTTCTGTCTCAAAAAAAGGTGTCTTCGCATCTTGATTTAGCCCTGAATAATTCAACAGCATCTCTAATAACAGACTTGCATGTTGCAAAGCCCCAAAACATGCTGTAAGCTTAAAGAGGCAGCAAGAAATTCAGCCTCAGAAACAGAAGTCAAGGACTCAAAGCCAGGAGGCCTTTAAGAAAGAGCTGCATCTCGCAGTGTGCAGGGGGCTTGTTTTTGCTGACACTTCTCTTGTTTGCCTCAGAACTGTGGCTTCTAAAAGGGACAAAGAGAGTTCCTGGAGGTCCGCCTATTGTTCCTAATCCCCTTTTGATAAGAATCCCTTCCTATGGCTCTCTCTTGCCTCCCATTCTTCTTCCCTCTGCCTTCCTTCCCTTATTTCTGGTCTTTCTTTCTTTCTTTCTTTCTTTCTTTCTTTCTTTCTTTCTTTCTTTCTTTCTTCCTTTCTTCTTCTTCTTTCCAATAAGAGATCACAGGGTTCCTACAAATTTCCAAATACTGTGTTAGGCCTGAGATGTCAACGATTGGGTGGGGGGCTTAGAAACTTTATAGAAGGTGCATACCTGCAATTCTAGCACTCAAGGACTGTGAGTTCAAGCAGACTGGACAACATATTGAGACCCAGTCTCAAACAAATAAACAGAAAACTTAGACCTTCATGCTGGTCTAGATTCACCTAGATTTACGTCTAACCACATTGTGTCTCTTGGAGGCCAGGCGTTAATGGTCAGATCTCAAGTTGAAGAGGCTCTCTTTTCTTTTCTAGTCCTCCTACCGCCTCTTCCCCTTTTTTAAAATCTGCAAGTGGCTGTTAATTTTTTTATGTTGTGTGCCGGGTGGCAGTGGCATAGGCCTTTAATCCCAGCACTCGGGAGGTGGAGGCAGGCGGATCTCTGCGAGATCGAGGCCAGCCTGTTCTACAAGAGCTAGTTCCAGGACAGGCGCCAAAGCCACAGAGAAACCCTGTCTCGAAGAAAACCAAAAAAGAAAATATTTTTTTTAACATTATGATTTCTTTACTAAAATTGTATGGAAAGCATTGGAAACTCTGGCCTAAAGGGGATGTGGAGAGTAACTAAGGACATTTGGGTGGAGAGATGCTACTTCAAATAGTGACTTCATAGATTTGCTTCATATACTTTATATGATTTTCTCATTCGACGCGATTCAGCTAAATCTGTATCTCTCCAATGGGCGGATGGAAGACGAAATGGAAAACACATTCTTGGTTCAAGAGAAACGCACAGCTTTCGGCCAGGCATGGAGAAGGGAATTGCCCCCCACGCTGTGCAGAATATTCGGCTGTTTCTGTGAGTCTTGCTATATCTATGCATCCTCTCTGCCACCCTCACCACTGTTCACATCTGGAGCCAGATTGGCCTCACTGTGGGAGCTGTCCTACACAACGCAGGCTGCATCACCTCCTCCCTGGCCGATGCCCACTACATGCAGTAGCAATATTGCCCTGACCCCATTAGTTATCTCCAGTCTTTGCCGAATATCTTTAGGGGACACCTGCCCTTGAGTGGGGATCAAATAAATGCATATATTAACATTCACACACACATATGTCTATTTGAAGTTAAACTATGATTTTGAGTAAAAATCCACGGGTTTTGTTTTTTGTTTTTTGTTTTTAGTGCACTCCATAGGTTGCCTTGGTATACAGAGGCTTCTCAGCTCCGTAGTCATTGTCTAAAGTGGACAATGGCATTGTCAGGCTGTGAGGAAGGGAGTGGGACCTGGCGATCCATAAGGACCCCTCTTCTAGCTAAAAGACCTGATCATTCCACAGACTAGATTTGGTTTGGTTAATGAAACTGGTGTCAGTTCCTGAGATAATGTAGCAAACTCCAGTTATGACAGGGTCCCCTGAGTGCCCTTTGAGATATGAGGTAAAGTTAGGGGGCAGACGAGTACAGGAGGTGGAACCTGCTGGCGTTTAATTGGCAATCAGAGGCACGCTTCTTCGATGGAGGTATGTCAGCCTAAAGCACACCCAGGGCCTCCCTTCCTCTGACTGAAGTTATTAATATGTGTTGATTGATGTCAAAATGGGAATTAAATCATAAATGTGCATGGGCGCTCCTTGGCAGCTTCTTTAGCTCTGTCATGTTGGAGAGACAGCTCACACGGCCCGGCCTCATTTTTTTGATGATTTCGTAAAGATTTCACTTTATCATCATTTGTCTGTAAGCTGGCTTTGCATCTCTCCCTATTAGTAGCCCCTCTGCCATGGCAACTTAAGAGCAAAGTTGGTACCCACGAAGGAAGTGAATGGGTGTCATTCTGAGGAGGAACAATGGACTCACACACTCAATAAGCAAAACAAAGTGTTCCCAATTAGTGTTATTTACAGACACATAGCACCATGGCTGCTGCTGGGCGGGGAGAGTGGTACTCTCCCACGGGAGCCCCAAAATTTCCAGCATCTGCTCCCAGACATTAAAAAGCCATGGTCTTTCTCATTTCCAAGTTAATCCAATTTGAGTGTAGTCTGAGAGGGAGCAGAGCTTCCCAAATACCCTGGCAGAGCCAGGCGGCGCACACCATTACAGACCACACACGGTAGGTTTAATAGCCAGGCTCCATGCCGTGGTCCAAAGAGGAGAAAAATCCAGGCGGTCAGATTGCTCAGCAATAGCCAGCCCCTTTCCCTGCACACGGAGGCCTCTGCCTCAAGTCATCTCTCACCTGGTATAAGAGCTTTGTAAGGATGCCACTGACCTTGGACCTTCGCCTTATTCCAATACAATTTACACATTGGTAAAAAGACTTCATTAGCCTCGCTGTGACCATGGTATTCCCGCATATCAAAACAACTTGGATTCTTGTATAGTAAAAAACATAACTTGAAATACAATGTTTTGGGACAAGTGACCCCTAATAGTATGGTGGTACTCCTCTGCCCAGCCTCTCTGCTCTATGAACCATCTGGTCAGATCTTACCATATACTACACTTCTTCTTCTTCTTCTTCTTCTTCTTCTTCTTCTTCTTCTTCTTCTTCTTCTTCTTCTTCTTCTTCTTCTTCTTCTTCTTCTTCTTCCTCTTCCATGTAGCCCAGGCTAGCCTTGAACTCACCGTCCTCCCACTTCTCCCTTTAGAACACTAGATTATAGGAGTGTACCACCCTGCCCAGCACATGCCATGCTTTCTGATGGCTGGGCTTCTTTCTTTATGGGATCATCTCAGATGTTCTACTTATTGTGAAGGTTCACCCTGCTCCTGTTAGGAAGGACTCTTACTTCCAAGGGTCCCTCAGTATAATAGACCCAACTCATGTCATAGTCCTGTTTCAACCATTCATGTATGTATTTTGTACATCTTGGCTTTCTTTTTAAAATCACTTTAATTATGTTTCCCTGTGTGTCTGTGTGAATGTATATCCCATTCACATTGGTGCCTAAGGAGGTCAGAAGAGGGTGTCAGAGCCTCTGGAACTAGAGTCTCAGGCAGCCATCATTAGCCCAAATTGAGTGCTGAGAACCAAACTGTGAAAATAGCAAGCTCCCTTAGCTGCTGAGCCAGGGAGTCAGCCCCTTGTCTCAGTTTTCCTCTCTGGTTCTGTGGAAAGGATCTGATATCAATAAAGGCCTCCAACTTAATAACTTTTTTTCAGTGTTCTGGAATGAGTAAATTCACAAATGATAAAGAAACAGGCTCACACTTCAGTTTCTTCTAAGGAATGATTTGGAAAGACACAATACCATAGAGCAATTTGTTTGATTCCTATGCTTACAGCCTAGGGTGGTGGTTGAAAGTCTAGATTCTGAACACAGCCTTAGTTTGTTACTTGCTGTGTGACCTTGGCAAGTTGCTTGCCCTCTCCTGCCTCCACTGCTTTGTCTATACATGGGAAAGGTGATGCCACCATTTTGAATAGTCGATTGTTAGAAGGCAATCAATCAATCCATGCAGTTAAGAGAACTCTGAAGCTAGAGTGTGCAAAGTGCATTGTTCATGTCACTCAGCCTTCTTTGGCTCCCAGTGAAGCTCTCTGTCTTCCACAGGGGAATCACCTGGAGTAATAGGAAGGAAAAGAAAAGAAAAAAGAAACAATACATTAACACCAAGCCCAGCTCTAGGCCAGCATAACAGGGATCTCTTGGCTGGGTCCAGGTTTGACTTAGTTCTAATGAAGACACTTTTCTGGGGTGTTTTATAGAGTAGAGAATGGGGTGAAGAGACTGATGGGGAGAAGCCATTGGTATCTAAAGATAAGGGAAGGGGCCGAAGGACAGGCTGTGGTCACCAGAGAGGGAGCGAAGATACAGGACAACTGCCCTAGGCGGGACTCCAACCAGTCCTCTTGCAGCTCTGCCTTCTGAAGGGAGCAGGCTTGGCAGAGTTCAGCAGGATTCGCTGGCTGTGGCTGAGATGCCCCATCCCCCTGTCCTGGAAAGCAGGTTCTAGGAGATGAGTGGGGAATGAGTGTGAGGAGGCTGGGAGGAAAAGGCCAGTGTGCATGTCCTGGACAGGCCCAGTGTTGTCTGAAGGATGAGAGCACGTATCATTAGAGCCTGCTGATTACACCTTGCCTCAGTTTCCCCTTGCACTTGCAAAAGACACCCAGTCAGATGTTGCCAGAGACAGTCACCGCAACCCTTCTACTCAAATGCCAGGGCCTGGACACAAGGTGTCTAGGCTTGCTATCAGCACGCAGACAAGGCAATTTGGTGTTCAGTGTATCCGCAACCTCCCCTCTGGAAATCCGTGTCCTGGCTCTCCTTGAGCCTCCAATCCCTGGAAGTGGCAAAGCACCCCCTTCCCTTTGGGAAGGAAGATCACAGCTCTTGCTTCTATGTTTGTATTCAAGCAAATGTGCCAGAAGTAACCCTGGAGATGTCACCATATGTCAGATCAAATGATTCTGCCTGATTTGCATAACCCCGAGATGGAATTTGAGAGTGGAAGGGCGCCCCTCGCCCCCGATAAAGGACCTAGGTCCTCACTGAACCCACCAGCTTGTCTTCCCATCAGCTGGGTGGGCCTTTTTAAGCTTTCATCCCAGCCGCTTTCTTTCCAAAGCAGGGAAAGATATAAATCACAGGCGCAGAAGTAACTAGCAGTTGTGACATTTTGTTACAGAGTTTAATTACATGAATCATAAAATATTGCTACAATTTTCCAAACTGTTAAACCTTAATTAATATGAACCCACAGGGACCACCTTGATCGCTCTAAATATTCTGAATCCCAACTCCTTCCGTAGTGCCTTCGTCTGCCTGAAGAGCTTGGCAATGTGTAAAAAGTGATTAATTATTAGAAATGAAACCAGACAAATTAATTTAATATAAATGAGGCTGTACATGGTTTGATTAATTCTTTTTAATTACCTATATGTTATTTTTTCAATAGTCAAACAAAGGACCCCATTCTTCTCCAGCATGTTCATATTCATTAATCTCATTAGTAGAGTATTAATATAATTTTATCGCACATTCCAGAAGTACGGCACATTGACAAACCATAATGGATCACAGCATTAGTGTCCTACCACTACATTAATTTCAAGACATGCCTGGCTCATCTGTAATTTACTTTGAGACTTAGTTTAAAATGAGCTGAATAAGCGTGTAATTATGACATCTGCTTCTTTTCAGGTACCTCTTTGTAGATCAGTGACAAAGGAATAGCAGGTTTAAATATGTGTTAACACTCGGGTAGCATGTATAATTGCAATATGGCCATGTGTAATGAAGATTAAATTAGACTGTACTATACCTGACATATGCAGGAACATAATTTAAGCTGTGGTTATTGTTATAGGAGAAGCACCTGCAAAATAGCAATATTTGATTCATGCACAGAGATATTAAGCAAAGAAGGTGGCATGGATAATCATCAGTGAGCCGTCAAAGCAGGAACCACGCTAAAGCAGGTGCCACGGTCTCTGACTTTCGGTCTCATCTCCTCTCATGTATGATGACAGTTGGTCATGAATTTCATGACATTTTCCAGAAGGGTCCATCTCGGATGTTGCCGGGGCATGACCTCACGCTGCATATCTTGGATGCTCCACACTTCTGCTCAAGACACTGGGATGGGCACCATGCCCAAAGTTCCCATCAGGAGCCTCAGGCTGGAAACTGGAATGCTGGGAAATACATCTACAGCCTGTGTCTGAATGGTTAAGCTCGGCTTTCCCTGAGCAAGACTCTTCAGTGATAAATGAAATGGCTGGAGATTGCCTGAAATCTGGGGTGCCTCTGGGAATTATCTGTCAGAACAAACACATTGAGGAAAGGAAAGATTGAGGAGGTTGGTGTCATCAGAGGTTCACGCAGAAGGGGGATAAAGGATAACGTTGTATCTTCCATCACAAATCCCTCTCCCAACCCCTAAAAGTGAACAAGTGTGCTGTCTTTTCAGATTTATTCAATATTTGGCAAGGACTTTTGCCCTTTCTACCACAGTCCTGGGTATTCTTGGGCATAGCAGGGGCTCTGCCTGACTGTGCCTGTGGTTTTCCTTTCTTGAAATCCCCAAAGCCTTGGAGGAATAAGTTTGACAGGAGCCAAAGAATATTGCCTTTGAGTTTAACAAACACACTGAAGGAATTTGGGGCCATATCACAAAACAACTTTAAGAAGTTGGCTTATTTAGTGAAATCCCCATGCCAGCCTTTTTAAGTTGATGGTAAGGACGTGTGAAGAGAAGCTAAAAGGATGAAAGGAATCCTGCTTTGTCAAAGATGCCAGCGGAAGACTGGCATGGGCCCAAGCAGTCATGAGAGAGGAAGTGGGGAGAATCCTATGTGAGGTAGATGGCCACTGAGGGCATCTCAGTGTGACAGAGGTTTAGTCTTACCTATCTAGCACCTAAGAGTACCTTCTGGGAGAGACCCAGATAGCTACAGAACCGCTTTGAATGAACCACTGAAGGTTTCCCTTTTGAAAGCAATTTGAAGGGCCTCTATCTGATGGTTCTCAGCAACATTGCTTTGGACGTCTATTAAAAACAGCTTCCTAACTTCCTATTTTATAGAGGAGCAAATAAAAATCCCAAGAAAAGGAAAGTATGGGATAGAGCTGTAACTAGAAGCTGCATAACCCAGCCCAAGGACTTCAGGTACTCTTGGCTCTGCCTGAGGCTGTGAGGGTGCGTGGGAAGGCAAAGACAGGTCTTAGCAACCATGGTCACACAACAGCATCACTTGGTACCTTGAACTGGCACTCTGCCAGATCTGGCCAGTAGATGCCATAAAACTAAATGATGTTGCTCACTGATATTGACACACTACAAATTCGGGTTCTCAGGAGCAAATGGTTGCTCTCCAGACCAGGACATTCATGGGAGATCTTTCAGAAAGTTTTGGAACAAGACAGGAAAACCTGACTGTCCATTCAACAGTGCAGAATGCTTCTTCATCCGTCTTTATCACCTGCCTGTTGATTTCATAGCGTTGCCAAATGCCTCCTCCATGCCAAACATTTACACTAAGCCCCAAACAGGGAACGAGGACATAGACTCAGCCCCTAATAGGAATCACTTACATGGAACCATTCTTAGATTTCAAAGGTGATCTCAGGGGTGGGCAATTTGATGGCCCTCCCTGCACCGCCTTCTCTTTCCTCATCCTTCCTCCTTCCCGCTTCCACCGGCTTCCTTCTTTCCTCTCCCTCCTCACCATCCTGTGCAGGAAGACTTATGCAGCACACAGAGGATTGATAGTTTGGCGGTGCTCGTCTTTCCCTGTGCTTCTGTGGTCCTACTCTCTGCCTAAAAGCCAGTTTACCTATAGGTGGCTGGCCAAGTGAGAAACCACCTTGTAGGGCCAGTACAAATAATGGATCCTGGACTTTCCCAATGCCCCTACTTCTGCTCACCAATTCTGCATAGTCTTCATGCCAGTACTTTACCACAGCATGCCCAGATGACACCAGGCTCCTTCCACATGTTAGTCCCCTGTCAATTCCTGACCACCTACTGAACACTAGTGAGTTCATCCAATGCACCCTGCTTGCTATTACCACCCGAGACCATCCATGGCCAACAGTCTCCAACATGCAGACTGATGCATCTTCCATTCCTTTTTAGAATTTCTTCGAAAGAACCCCTATCTTGAGGCTTTGGTGACGAAGAGGCTCGAATAAAATGAGCAAGAGCATATTTAAATATTTCAGTGGTAGGGGAGAGGGTAAACCACAGAGACCATATCAGCAATACAGACTGAGACTTAGGCTAAGGAATTGCGGCAGATAGAAAACAATGAAGTGTCATTCCGTATGGTCAGAGAGAGCTGCTTGTACCATCTCCATCTGCGTGAGCTCCAAAGGGTCTGGGGCCACAAATGCCAGCTCCTATCTGGAATGGGCCAGGAGCAGAACATGGGCTTAGTTTGCATCAGGGCCTAGGATCCATCTCAAGGTCAAAATAACCTTACTTCTACTTGTAACTTGTCTAGCATAGTCTTGTGGTCTTATCCCTTTGAGGAGTAACCCAGCCACACAAGGAACACTAGCGATAGCCTTAGGAGAGAGGGAGAAGCAATTCAAAGCTTAGCAAAGAGCACTAACGGTCGGCCTGGGAGATAGTGGGAAGTCACTGGCATGAGACTCCTCCATGTTGGATACACTATAAAGATGCAATCTGAATTTCTTTGCTTAGTAACTGAACACCTCACCTACCAAAAAAAGCTTGCTCTGAGGACCTGTCTCCATTGTTCAGTGAAAAATGAAATTCCTTGGGAAATTCAAAGAAAAGCCAGGTCCTTGTTCCTCCTGTCTGTGAATTATAGTGAAGCATGGGGCAATTCTAGCCGGCTCAGAACCATCTCTTCTTGTATGTGGAAAGCAGTTTGGGGACTGTTTTTTGGTATGGGACACTTCCTATGAGTACTTGGAGATGTCGATCGCAAATCCACAGGTTGGACACTCTGAAAGCAGTTGTATGGGGAGGATGAATGGGGGGTAGGTGGCTCACTGGAACGCCACAAATTCTTTGAAACCACAGGGTTCTTTAAGTAAGGCGGCCCCTGACAGAGGGAGCTATTTCTGCCCAGGAGAGGGGAGGTTAATGCTTTCATAATAATGGGTTTCACCCTCAAGACACAGATGGAGCTGGCAGTGATTGTTTTGCCTCTCCCGGGGCTTGCCTAGCTAGCTAAAAGTCAAGTGGTGGGAGGGAGCAAGTGGGAGTCATGGCTGCACAGTGCTTCACGGCAGAACTGTGGGCCTGGGCGATCTGTAGGATCCTACAATAAGGCTCTACAGAGTGGATAGCTTATTGCAGAGTGCTTACCTTCATTTTCAAAGCCTCGACATGCCTGCGTGGGGAGGATTCGGTGCACACACTGGAGTCCCATATCCTGCTGGTGGGAAATTCCCAACAATATGTACTGCAGTCAAACACGGGCTTTTTGCTTGCTTGTTTGCTTTCTTTCTTTCTTTCTTTCTTTCTTTCTTTCTTTCTTTCTTTCTTTCTTTCTTTCTTTCCTTTCTTTCTTCCTTTCTCTCTCTCTTTCCTTCTTTCTTCCTCTTCTCTTCTTTCTTTCTTTTTTTTTGACTCAGTAACTCCACTTCTAAGTATATTCACGACAGTATTGAACATAGGTGCTCACCAAATACACATGGAAAAGTTTGTGGCAACAGTAGGTATACAGAGCCCGAACTAGAAAGAAAGCATTAAAAACTAATGGCAGAATGAAGAAAATATAGTAAGGTCAGGGAATACAGAGCCATAAGGAAAAGACAGCACCATTCTGGTGAGGGGGGAGCCTCCAGATATGGTGCTGAGTGGAAGAGGACACACAATGAAGGCTCTACAGCATTCATCTGGATGTGCACAACTCAAGAGGAGGCAAAGCTGGGGTGCAGCAGAGGGCAGGATGGCAGGTATCTCTAGGTGCAGGGGACAGGAAGTCGACTTAGAGATGATCAGACTAAGATGGTGGATGAGAAAGAACATGTGTGTGTTTCTGGGACATGCACACATGCATATGGGAGAAAATAACCTTACATCTGCTCACCCTGGCCTTTTCCTTACATCTGCCTTCCCTAGCCTATTCCTTATATCCACTCTCCCTGGCCTGTACCTTACATCCGCTCACCCTGGCCTGTTCCTTACATCCGCTCACCCTGGCTTGTTCCTTTCATCTGCCCACCCTTGACCACCTATCTGCAGTGTCTACTCTGAGTTTCTGTCTTACGGAGTAAGGATAGGGTGATGGTTGGGACATCTGGGACCCTTGCCCTCAAAGTGTTTGACTTATTTATAGATGGGATGACGGTGGACAAAGAGACAAAAGTTTTCCGTCTGGGAAGAGCAGGTAACAGGAGGCAGAGGTCCAGGTGATAGAGGCAGTCAGGAACACCTTTCTGAGGGAGAGAGCCTACCCCTGAGGCTTGAGGGATGAGAATGAGCCAGGGCGGGGGCAGCCTGGGAAAGAGTACTCTGGGAATCAAGAACTGGGCAGAGCACAGAATGCGTGCCATCAGGAACTGGACCAGAGAGGGAAGGAGTAGAAGCTGAAGAGGCATCCGAAGCTGTGCTTGTAGAGCCAGCTGGGCCAACAGCAGAAGCGCGATTTTAAGCCCACCCGGAAGCGATCAGAGGGTTTTCAGCTCTGGCCTACTGCTTCAGTCTCGGTTGGCCTCAGCGATTCGTTCCAGCTACGTTACATCTTTCACGGGTTGCAGTGTTGCATCCTGAAGTTGTTGAAACAGACTTCCTTCACAGTGGAGCACTGACCCTACTTGTTAAAATAACTCCTTGGTGAAAGGCAAATGCCTGTGTCAAGCTCAGATCTCCCTTGAGCTCCTAAAGTGGGAGGAGGGAGTCTTAGAAGCTGGGAGCGTGGTGTATGTGTGAAGGAAACAGAGAAAGAGATGGAAGAGTATGAGACATTTAGAATTTCTAAGAATGAGGGTCAGTCATGGTGACCTATACCTGCAGTCCCAACATTCAGGGAGCAGAGGTAAGAGAATCCCTATAAGCTCAAGGCTCAAGGACAGCCTGGTCTACATAGTTCCTGGCCAGTCAGACTTAGACAATGAGATCCTACTGTTCGTTTTAAGTGTGGTTAACTGTGATGCGGTTTTACACCAATATTTGTACAACTTGGGGTTTACGGAATTTAAGAAGGCACTGAAGGTCACACTGAAACGAGATGGCCCAGAGTAGAATGAGCAATGAAAGAGACGTAGCAGGCACCGTGGTCCACTGTGCATCCCTAGTGCCTCTGGGGTATCTTAGCAGTTACGATTTATGCTTGAACATAAACAGACATAGAGCAGGAGGCAGAAGATGCAGCGATATAATCACAGCTTCAGGGATAAAACCAGGCCAAACATATGAGGCTCTGACTGTGGATCACTTCAGTCAGATTTTTGACAGACATCTTTATTAGCCTACCAGACATTTCTGGTGTAGAGTAGCAGAAGACAGCTTTTCCCCCACCGTGCAAAACCCCAGCAAATGTCATTTCTAGAACTTTCTGCCCAATGTCTGGCTTCCTGGAAAGTATGGGGAGAACTACACCTGAACCCACTGAGGAATTTGCCATTGGAACGATGTGCAGGCCTCTGCTATGAAGAAGTGAGAACAGAAGCAATGTCTCCCCCACACGGGACACACACACGGTCGTAGGGCTTCTCAAGTCTCCTTGATCCGCAGGCTGTGCTGCCTCTCCTCCTTTTTGCTCCGTTTCTTCGGCAATGAGGATACAGAGTGCCCAGTCACACAGGTACGCTCACAGCTTGCATTCACAAAATGGGATGTAGGTAGTTAGCTGGAGCCTGGTCTCCAGAGCTAACATGGCTCCCGTTCTTCCTCAGATCAGCTGACTGACCTTCGCAAGCTACAGTACCAGGTCCTCTGGCCTCATGATCTCATCTGAGACATGGCAATCATCACAAAAATTACTAAAAAGGATTCTGATGAATGTTAAATCAAAATGTACTTATTTACTGATGTTGAGATAGCCTAAGTGGCCTTAATATTTGATTTATATCATTAAATAATATTTATATTATATATGACATTTATATAGTAAATTATTGTAGTTGTAAAAGTAAGAGTTTGTAAGATTGTTAAAAAAGGGGTAAATGAATATAACTATACCCATACCCTTTCTTTATTGCATACCTATTCCTAATATATTATGTTATTCATTTGTATATCTATTGCCTAGGTGGTAATGCATGATGCATATATGTTACAGTATACACAGACACCATAAATATATAAAGGCATATATGCATAAACATACAGATATATGCATATGTATAATATGTTTGCATCACACATATTTGTACATAAATACCCCTTAGAAGGTTGCCTGGGTAAAAATACTATAAATTTATATAACCATTATAATTATAGGCCACATGTTCTTACCTTAACCCAGAAAGGCTAATGCTGAAGCTAGCATCTAAGCCCCTCCTGTCTGAGCTTCCTCTCTGTGTGTGTAGAGGGACCTACAAAGCGGCTGAATCTGAAGCCTGTTTTTTCCTGCACCTCCTAGAGTAGGAAAGGAAGGCAGTAAGGAAAGGCCACCTTTACCCACTGCTTAATGAGAAACAAATATTTCAGATCAAATATAAAGAATGTGAGGAAGAAATCCAGCCCATTCCCAGCTCTCTGGATAGAGTGGGAAGGAGCTGGGGAGCCTAATGGGCAGTGAGCTAGCAAAGAGGACCTGTGTGAGTGAGGACCAGCACTGCAGCCTATGGAGCAGCTTCAATAGACTCTGGGGCCCAAACAGAAGCTGCAAAACATGGTTAAAAGACCAAGGAAATGAAACTCTGATAGGCTTTGTAGAGGGCATTACTCTTTGCTTCAAGTTTTATTTGAAAGAATTGAAAGACAGAGTCCAAAAACACTGGGATTTGACTAGTAAAAACGAAAAAAAAAATCAAGCAAAATATTTATATTCACTGACTTCAAGGGACTTCCATGACGTTGAGGATGAGAAATAGGTCAGCCACACTGGACAGGCTGCACGTGGAGGTGCAGAGAAGGTGAAGATGGTGGTGCGGAAATTCCTGTAGGCTCTGGCTGTGCTGCTTTGCCCAGAAGGAGAAGCATGACCATCAGAACAGCGACATGAGCAATAGGAAAGAGGAAGGAAGAAAGGAAGGAAGGAAGGAAGGAGAAGAAGGAAGGAAAGAAAGAAAGAATGAGAGAGGAAGGGAAAGAAGGAAGGAAAGAGGAAGAAGGTAGGAAGGAAGGAAGGGGGAAAAGGAAGAAAAGAAAGAATGAGGGAGAAAGGGAGAGAAAGAAAGAGGAAGGGAGGGAGGAAGGAAGGAAAGAAAGAATCAGGGAGGAAGGAAGAGAAGGGAGGGAAGAAGGAAAACAAAGGAAGGAGGGAAGGAAGGAATGGAGGGAGGAAGGAAGACAGGGAACAATGGAGGGAGGAAGGGAGGGAGGAAGGAAAGGATGGAGGGACGGAGGGAGGATGGAAGGAAGGAGAAAGAAAAAAGGATTGGTTTTTCAAGTCTGATTTCAAAGAGTTCAGTTCATGTTCGCTTGGCGCCATGGACTTGGGTAGAACTTCACGGTAATGTGAGCACATGGCTAAGAAAAGTTTTTACCTCACTGTGGTGATGAAGCAGACAGAGTGAATAAAGGAGGAGACCAGGACAAGATTGTGTCCGGGGTTGGGACATGGCCCCAGTGATCTATACCCTTCAGCTGGGCCCTACCTCTTAACATTTTCATCCCCTCTCCAAATAGTGCACCAGCTGGAGACCAAGCATTAACACATGAGCCTGTGGGGGACAGTTTATATTTAAATCATAGTACTCAGCCATCTTCCGGGCAGGAAGGTTAAGGTCTACAGTTAGCTGATGTTTCTCCAACCCAAGAATGACAACCTAAGGATCACAAGATTATGTTAGAGTCACCTTGGAAGTGAAGCTGATAAGCAAAGAAGGTGGCTTGTTTTAGGGAAACAGTTAGGCAGCTTGGGGCCTCTCTGTGTTTATTTCTTTCTCACACAGTCAGGTGGACACTTCAGACACCAACTGGATCAGTCACCACTGACAGGAGCTTTATCGCTGCGCAGCCCGTGCGGGTGTTCAGCTTGTGGACTTAGAAAGCAGGGCATGGCTGATACCACCTTCCAGCTCCCCATCCTCTGTAACAGGTGTTCTAAAGTCACATGACAGGCCCTATCTTACAGTCAGAAATGGAAACCTTCATCCTCCTGGCTGTGGGGCATGTTGGGCAGCAGCAGCTCCCTGAAGAGGCATCCCTGAAGAAGTAGCCCTACCCATGTTCATCTCCTTTCCTTTGACAGTGAATTGTGTGATAGAGTTGAGGTATGGAGACTCAACCCTTGTCCTCCCAACTCAGACAACTGGGAAGAGTCACCATGCCTCAGTATCCCCCATAAGCTCAGATCTGATGCAATCAGCAATTCAATTCCATTAACTCAACTTCCCCCAAAGGCCATTCATACACTACAACTAAACGCACACACACATGCACGCAAGCAGGCAGGCACGCAAGCACACCTATGCGGAGGGATTTTGAACGGGGAAATTTCTTTACAGTACAACACAAAACCCGAAGCTAACTGTTAAATGTTCCAGCACCTCTGAGCTGACCAGTTAGAAGAACATCTCTGCCAGGTCCTTTGCATCCCGCCTTCCGGCTAAATGGCTTTCCTCACCGATAGATGTCTTCCTGCTTTACCTTTCGTCTGTCATCTCCTGGCTTTTCACTGCTTTCCCGTTTTGTTTCTTTGCAAAGGTTCAGCTTCATCTCACTTGCAAGTTAGCTTCTCACACCCAAGTGGTCACATCAAAGAGACCGGAGCCCTTGCTTTCCCAAAAGGTGACGCCTGGGGTATGTGTACCACACTTTCGGTCCTTTTCCAGGATCTCTCACCAGGGCTGATAATGCCACTACTTAACCCTAAATTCTGGCCAACTTGGGCTGGCCTGCACCTGTTCCTCCCACGGGCGGCTTTCGACCTACTATTTCCTGAAGCCTATTAATCAAAACCCATCTTGAGCACCCGGGAACCTGCTGGGCCACAGACCTTGAGAGCAGTCAAATGAAGGAGGGCTAGGTCAGGGCCTCCTAAATTCTGTCTGCTCATGTCTCCTTTCATGCGAAGATTATCATGTGGCCCCACCTCTACAGGTATATGAAATAGCTTTACATATTAAACATTTATAACTAATAAATATAAATAAATAAATATGTGGCCCCACATATACAGGTATATGAAATAGGTATACAGATTAAACATTTACTGATAATAAATAACAAAGAAATTTATTTCAAAATAGTCTTTTATATAAAGATAATCTTAGGGGCTAGAGAGATGGCTCAGTGGTTAAGAGCATTGCCTGCTCTTCCAAAGATCCTGAGTTCAATTCCCAGTAATCACATGGTGGCTCACAACCATCTGTAATGAGGTCTGGTGCCCTCTTCTGGCCTGCAGACATACATGCAGACAGAATATTGTATACATAATAAATAAATAAATAAGAAGCCCACAAAATAAATTAAAAAAGATATTCTTACCATTTAATAAAGACAAAAGAAATTTTTCACGATAATGAGATAGATGTGTCTATTTTTATGAGTTAAATCTTGACTGAATATTGGATACTGTAAGACATAGAATATTTCAGATCTCACGGAAACCTTGACCTTCTAATCATCAAGGCTGCAATCACAGCTTCACATACGCATAGACTAGAAGATGGTGGAAGTGAGTGTAGGGCTGTCTCAGAACTCGCTAGAAGTCCTGTCCCAATCCTAACCAAAATCCATTGAAGGCATTCTGTGAGACTCAAGTCAACAATGCAAATGGCACTTTTTAAAAGCAAACATTCTAGCACAATGCAGTCCAAACCAGGCTGATTCAATGCTGCCATGCTAAGGTATGATGGCTGGGAAGTAGCAATAGTCTTCATCTTCCATGAATAAGCCGCTGTGTATTCGTAAGAGCTGAAAACTCTGTACATAGAAACACTGCAGTTTGTTTATTTATTTATTTGTTTGCTATTTACTTATGTATTATGTGCATTGGTGTTTTGCCTGCATGTATGTCTGTGTGAGGGTGCCAGATCCCCTGGAACTAGAGTCACAAACAGTTTGTGAGCTGACATGTGGGTGCTGGGAATTGAACCTGGGTCCTCTGGAAGAGCAGCCAGTGTTCTTACCTGCAGAGCCATCTCTCCAGCCCTAACACTGTAATTTAAAACACAAAATAATTTTGAATCCAAGTCAAGGATTTTTAGGCAGTGCTCTTAGGTGCTCTGTGGTATGACTCTGTAGAGCCATTGTTCTCAACCTGTGGGTCATGACCCCTATGGGGGTCACATATCAGATGCCCTGCATTATCTGATATTTACTTTACAATTCATAACAGTAGCAAAATTACAGTTAGGAAATAGCAATGAAATGGTTGGGGCTCACCACAACATGAGGAACAGTATTAAAGGAGTGCAGCATTGGGAAGGTTGGGAACACTGGTGTAGAGCAAAGTGTACTCGTGTGCTCAGACCAAGACTGAAGTAAAGTCATTTGATGGAACATGAATGAGCACTGACAAGAACATGTCAAATTCATTGCTTGTTTGATTTTGAATTAATTTTTGGTCACTATATACTCAGAAATCTGACTAATTTTTTTTCAAAACTCCAGTATTCAGTTCTGTGGCCCCATGTAGAAAGAGAATCCATACTTTAGGAAACCACACTCCCGGTGGACTCATCTGCACAGGATGCGCTAAAAACTGACCTTTGACTCAGCAGGACCAACCGCGGACAGCTGGGTGGCGACACGGGCTTGGGATGTGCTGGTCTGTCGCCCCCATTCATCTCTACCTTGTCTTGTTTCTCATCCACGCTCCTCTGGATAAGATCAGAGAGAACCATCATGAAAGGGTCTCTGTCTCAAGAGCAAAGCAGTAAAATTCCTACTGTCCCAGGCTAGGCAAGAAGCCAATTCTATGGAGGGGCCTCCTAGCTTGTAGCTCAGACCAACAAAACAGGAGAACTCTGGGTAACCTCTCTGAAGTCAAGTCCTCAAAGATTCCACCTCAGGTCTCATATAGTTCAGGTGGCCTGCTGAGGGCTCAACCTTTTAACAGGAGGCAACATGGCACAAAGACCTAACACCCAGCACTTTACAGTCAGGACTTAAAACTGATTCCTGCCCATGCTGGTTGTGCAAACATATAAAAACCCCTTCATCTGCCCATATCTCAGCTTTGCCTGTATGAAGTGGATAGAACTGGCCTTGATCAAATACTGAATCATACAGGGAATCTCGAACTCAACACAGCATTCTGCTAGTGAGTGCATTTCCAGCTCTATAAATTGGGGCTTTCTGTAACTGCTATGGGAACTCAGACATTCCTTTGGAATAGAACCCACCTATGACTATACAGAGCAGCCAAGGCAGCTGCCTGCTGGTCTGGAAAACCAAGGAACCATCTGAGTTTGTCCATTAGGTGCCTTTGCCCCACCCCCACCCTGGCCAGGTCTTCTTCCAGCCTCTTTCTGATCCACAGACACTGTGCCCACAGCCCTGCTGGGTCGCAGCCACACGGTTGAGAAATGAGCCGTTATTTGCGATGACAACTCAAACCACAACGCTGTCAAGAAGCCCTGACTGGAGGAGCCCTTGGGAGTGGGCAGAAGCCCCACAGCCTCTCTCCAATTTGTGTCACATCATGGGAGGGCAGAATGACTCCCATGTGAGTAAGATCCCTGCTCTTCACACCCCCACAGCCCCGTGGACAGAAGTTGCTCCAGAGGCCAATCCGGAAATGTTTCAGGAATTCGATGAGCAGGAACATGATGACACATTTATGAACCGTAGGTCCAAACTCTGCAGAGGAAGATGCCGTGCAGAAATAGAGGCTGTGCTTTATTGCATAGCAGTGCCCTCATGCCCACCTTGCTCTGATTGGGATGGCTGAAGTCAGGATGCTCTTGAACAGTACTAAAGCTACTGCCTGTCTATTTAGCTGGAATTAAGGATCAGGACTTCCACCAAAGCCTGAATGGGCAGCTTCTACTGGGATCCCAGCTCTTGCCCGGTGAGACTTCTAATGCTGTGATCTCTTTAGCCCACTATGAGAAGTCATTCCCGCAGAGATTCATGAATTTGATCCGAGTCACATAGCTCCTGATGGAGCAGAGGCTTGACTCAATGACATAAATTATGTTTTCAGCCCCTGCATGATTTTGCCTTTCAGCAGCCAGCACTATGCAGGCTGGTGTTTGCAGGAGGGCTTCTATTTTGGAGTCCAGGTTACGGTCTTAAAGAGAATGGGACTCACCTTCCTCCTTACCCCATAATCCTTTTCTTCAGCCACAGTCCTTCAGCCACAGTTGTTGATAGAAGAAGCCTGGTTGGTTTTACTAAGTTTACATACCTGCAGCCCAGCCTAGTGGTTTGCACATAATACATGTAAATGAATACATGCAAACATGCATGAATGAGTATAAAACCTTCCATATCCCAGCTCAGTGTTCTGCCTACAACTTTCCATTGGCCAGCTTCTTACAGTTGCCTTTAAATAGACTTCTCAACAACTTGACCTAGATTTTACATTGAAGGGTGGCATTTAGGACTAATAGAGATCACCTTCCCCTGAGACATCACAAGAAATGGACCAAGTTTACAAATCAAACAAAAGAGCCTTTTTTTTTCTTCTCAAAATACACGGACTCCTTCTTGCGATGCAATTGGTAGAGAGATGGTGGTACTGTAGGGTTATCTGGCCAAAGTGTTAACCTTTGAAATAATTTTAAGATAAATGTAAAACTGATATTCTTTAGCTGCCCACACATTTGGGAGTGGTTTTCTTAGAAGGACTAGTGCCTATTCCAGTTATCCTCTATGTCTTTGATGCCAAGGTGTCCGGAGTACCACTGTAAGTTACTTTGATCTATTGGATATATCTCTTTATAGGACTATTTTTTCTGACCATTTTTATATCCTTGTGCTCATAGAACTTAGCTGGTTTTTTTATATTGCGCTTTTTAATTAACACTTTCCGGGTTATGATAAAGTATCAGTTGCTTCCATTTTCGTAAAGTTTCCAAGTGAGTGTGTCATCATTTATTTAGCTCTTCCCCGATTGTGCAATTTATGTTGCAGCCAATATTACAGCCTTACAAAACGGCATTGTGATAAATCACCCCCAGGAAGGGGATCTCTCTGAGCTCTCTTCTTGGACTGTGGCCTTAGGGTCAGTCCCCAGCAGCCTGCCATCTATTCTTAATAACTGGATTTGTGAACAAGAGCTGAGCCCACCAGGGGATATGGGGCAAGAGAAGAAGGTTAACTCACTAGTCGCTGAAGCCCCTGGCAGTGTTGTCTGCCTGGACTATGTGTCCCATTCTAGTCATACTTTGCTGAATTCTGTTTTTTGTTGTGTTTTTACTAAAAAAAAAAAAAGCATTTATTGTAACCATTAAAGCATGAGCAATATTTATACAGGAAATGTAAAAACTGATTTCCATCACAGTCTTTCCTGATTGACTAATGACGTATTTTAATAAGCTGGTGTGTATCTTTCCCTGTATCTCTCTGTACTTATACTAATAAATGAATGCTATAAATATATTTGTTTTATACAAATAAGTTTATACATAAAACACTTCAGATAACATTTTTTTCTTTATATTCAACAGTGCACCATGGAAGGCCCAGGGACATAACCTAGTGAGAGGGCTTGACTAGCTCACATAACCCCACAGGGCTGGTGTCTGGTGCCAACAACAAAAAACCAAAACAAGACACTCATCTCTTTTGATGAGTAAGTGGTTATCATTCTTTATAAGAACTGATAATCAGACATGCAGGGAGCACATAGAGGGTTCAGCCACACTGCCCATGGCGCAGATTCCTCCACTGGCTGCTGTTGTCCGGGCGATGCAGGCACAGTGACAGTTATTCCCAGTGGAGCTAACGCTGTTGCACAAGCACTGGAAGTCTCCCTTTCGAGCAAAAGCCCCATGCCTTTAACCCAAAGGCCGGGAATCCGACATCACAGATGCGCCCTTGCAGTGCCTTTCCCGACCGCTTTGGAGGCAGAAATCGCCTGTGGGTCCCTAACTCCTGATGCCGAACCGCACCAAGGACTGTTGGGGAAGGAGCTTAAAGTGAGCGGCTGCGTGCTGGAAGTACACTGGATCTCGGAAGACTCTCGCCTCCTCCGAATTTCCAATTTCCGACATGAACTTTCTTGACCAGCTTTCCCTAGTGGTGAACACCATACTGCGCTTTGGGCCCCCCATTTCTCCTTAAGCCCGGCTAGGAGAAGACACTCAGGTTTGACCTTATATCCGGTCCCTCCTAAGCAGTACAATTCTAGGGAAGAGATTCCAGAAATGGTAGCTGCTACTTAAATGCGGGGCCTGATATTTTTTGCCTGACTTGGTCTTTAGGTACTTAGGCTTGTTTCATCTGGTGCATAAATGTTTGTTGCTGAAGAGAATAAAGGTGTGCTTCTAATCTGAAAAAAAAAAAAAAGAACTGATAGTATTCCATCCTAGGGTTGTGCCACAGTTAAGTCAGACTTTTCCTTTTCTTCAATTAATGAAGTCTGTGTTGTTTCTATATGTGATTTTTTTTTCAACCAAAGCTATGTGAAAATTGAGACTGATTGTCTTACTATTACTAGAAAATGTTTCTTTTCTCCTCAGTTCCCTTTATGAGTTCCCAATTACTTTGATAGTGTTACTGTTTGAATATGAAATGTCCCCCACAGGTTCATGTTTTAAACATTTGTTCCCTGTTAGGGACACTGTGTTCCAAGGCTCTGGGGCTTCTAGGGAGTGGGGCCTGTGGCTGTAGGAAGTACAATACTAGAGGTGAGCTTTTGAGGATTATGTAGCTGCTTCTCTCTCTCTCTCTCTCTCTCTCTCTCTCTCTCTCTCTCTCTCTCTTTCTCCAGCAATGGTGCAAAGAGACTACTGCAGGCTTTCACCATCCCATCCTCCACACTGTGATAGACTGAAATACTCTGAAACCATGAACCAGAATAAGGAAGAGAAGCCATGTTTGGTTGCAACAAACAGATTGGATGTTCACTGTGAACCTATAGCACTTACATGTACAGCACACATAGGAATATGTAGGCTGAGTTTTCTTGTCCCAGAAGCCACTTACTTGATAACTGCTTTTGTTGTATAGAATTTAACTATGTTAAAGCTAAAACCTTTTTAATTAGACAAAAAAGAGGAAATGCTGTGGAATAATGCCTTTGTACACTGTGAAGATTTGTCACTGGTTGGTTTAATAAACAAGCTGACAGGCCAATAGCTGAACAGAATAAACTTAGGCAGGAGAGCCAAACAGAATGCTGGAAGGAAAAGGGCAGAGTCAGAGGGAGCAGGAGATGAACATGTCATGCTAATAAAGGTACTGCCACGTGGCAGAGAGTAAATAAGAAATATAGGTTAACTTAAAATGTAAGAGCTAGTTAGTAATAAGCTTGAGTTATTGGCTGAGCATTCATAAGTAATATAAGTTTCTGTGTGTTCAGGAAAACTCCACCTACAGGAAAGAAAGAAAAAAGAAAGAGATAGAGAAAGGAAAAGAGAGAGAGACAGACAGACAAAGTTAGGAGAAAGTAGTCTCTCTAAATCAAAAGGCTGTAACAGTCAAGTGTTTAATCACACTTGAGGAAAGGCTGGTCATTTATAACCAGGTACACCGTGCTGTGAGGTCCCCAGAGAAACCTGCATCCTATGAATGGAGACTCATCATATTAGTGACAGAGCAGGGAGAGGTCAAGACTGAGGTGGATATACTACCATGTATGAGACCTGAGCGTGGAAGTGGCTGGTTCGAGCATCCCTCCAGAATGCTTGCAGCAATGTTTAGAATCAGACAGACGTCATATAAAGCAGGTGTGATCCTTGCTATGTACCTGGTATCAGTATCTAACTTGACAGTATTTGTTGTTAGGCTACAAACAATTTCCCCAACATGGAGCCGGAGGGCTGGACTCAACTCTGTAACACACCAGTCCATTCATTCTTTCATTTCGTAGGTACGAACTTTAGGCAAGGCACCCAGAGGGCACTGTGGGTACAGAAGAGCACAAAACAAAGTTCCCCTGAAGAAGTGATTGACCTAGGAGAGAACAGACAGTCAGCAAAGCATCAAGTTCAAAGGCTGTCGGGAACAATGGCAGAAAAGATGAGGGCACTCACCACAGTGCATGAGGAAGAGGCAGGCCACTGCTGAAACGGTGCTTGAGTGGACTCCTTCACAAGCAGTGAGTCACCCATCTGTGAGGAGAACCTTCCAAGCAGAGAGAAAATTTGGTGGGCCATGAAATAATAGAAAGTGGGTATGTTTGCTGGAATGAGGGAAGGGAAGTGGGAAAGGAGAAGGGGAAGGGTGAGATCAAGGAAGGAGTTTGGATTTTATTTTAACGACAGTGAGACCTCATGGGTTCTGTGCAGGAAGTGATGTCATCCAAGGTAGAATCTTGAAAACTCCCACTCTGACTGCTACGTGAGAAGTGGATCCCGAGGGAAACGGGAAAGCACAGCTGTGAGATGTGGCCGGAGGGAGATGTGGACCAGGCAGGGGAGGATGGAGACCTGGACACTGGGAATCGCAGGAGATGGTGATCTCCAGATTCCCACTCGGGGGCAATGAGGTCAGTGGCTCCCAGTCTCAAAGCCTGAGGTTCTCCACTCTCAAACAGAGCTGGTAACTCTTGCTTTCCGGGGTTGCCTGGAGTGGTAGCGAGGGGAAAACCTGAGAGCCAGCCGTAAGCTGAAACCGAGCCTAGTACCCAGCCAACCAACGTCAACCAACGCCAACCAATCGCAGCCTCCAGGTGCCCTCCTTCTGCCCAGACGGATGCCACAGCAACCTATGGGGCTGGTAACATGCTGAATGTTGTAACAGACTAAAATGAGATAGAACATGGGAAATGAAAACAAGAGAATTCTTAGATTCTTCTCGACATATTACGGACTGCTCAGCAAAGCAGACACAAACAACAGTTTTAATTTCCATCTCTCCAGTCACAACATCTCAAGTAGCTGTGCCCACAGCTCTCAAGTCCAGGAATCCTGTTGCCACATGAAGACAGATAGCTGACGAAATGGGCCTTTTTTTTTTTGTAATCTCCAAATGGTCTGTGAGGGGGAGAGGCCCTTTATGTTCCTGGTAAACCGAGCCCTACTGCAGGTGTCTGGGTTTATCACTGAGAGGAAATGACTTTTTTTACACCTAATTTAATCTGAAGCAATTCACAGTTTAAAATATTTAGTGAGGTGACCTTTTTAATGACTAACACGTTGCAGGTGGTCCTGTTGTTAATGTTTGGCATCAGAGAGAAAGACAAAGAGCATTCAAGGACCACTTCACAGCGAGTGCCTTCCTTTGCCTGGTTCAAAGGACAACTGGCTCCTAGAGAGGGACCTAGGATGAAAGCATGGAGTCCTTTCTTGGTAGAAAGGCTGCTTTGCTTCCGGGTCTTTCTCAGGGCTGTAGCGCAGGTAGCAGCACATCATGGAATCATGAAGCATAAGTTGTGTTCCTGATCTCTTGATGAGTTCTTTTCTCCGAATGACAGATGGGTTTATAGTTTCCAGTAAGCCCAGGGAGGAATTGCTGGAGAGATCTTAGAATGTCTAGGTATTGATGAGTTGAAAAACCCAGAGAGGAGCTGGAGAGATGGCTCATTTGGTTAAGAGTACTCTAGTTCCAGAGAATTTGATGCCCTCCTCTGGCTTCTGAAAACACCAGACACACATGTGATGCACAAACATACATGCAAGCAAAATACCCATAAACATAAAATGAAATGAATTTAAGTTGAATTAAGAGTCTGGAGAGACAGGTCGGAATTACCTGTGTAGATATCAGATCCCCCACACCCAGAGCTCTTGACAATGGCTGCCTTGCACATTCCATGTACCCATGTGCCTCAAGGGCATTTTCTTTTGATTCTTTCGCAAGCTAGGTGACCTATAAAGATGCGTGACTTCCCATGTGACTGGAACAAGGACTTCTGCCAGTATCAGATCTCCTTCTGGGACTTCCTTACCACCTCACACTCTGAAGTTCACCTTTAGGAAGATGGCAAAAGTGCAAACAGCTCCAAGGTGTGCCTGGCTTTCAGAGTAGACTGAAGTCATAGGATGCTGGCAAATACCATGCCGGTCAACAGCCGGGGAAGCAGATGCACAATTCAGCACCCATGCCCTCCCAGAAACGGCACATGAGCAGAAGTGCTTTAGAGCTCGAAGCCGCCCATGGCACCAGCGAGGACTGTTTTATTTTCCATCTCCTATGTTCTCCACACTGGGAACATATCCCAGAGGCTGTACACCTCTACTACCCTACTGGGTGAGAAGAAGCAATCCCAAGGTCTAGAAAAGAGAACAGCAGGTTAGACAAAGCCATCAATAATGACCCTGCAACTTAGCAGTCAGGAGGATCACAGGTGAGGTCAAAGCTAGCCCGGGCTACATAGCAAATGGAAGTCAGCCTCAGATACCAGGTAAGACCCTATTTCAAAAATGACAACCAAGCTCCCTCCTTCCTTGGGAACAGCTCCTATTCTCAGGCATGTCACTGCCCCCTGTAAGGTGGACTTTCTGGATCCTGGATAGTCTTGTGACATCTGCTTTGTTCAGACATCCATTCTCACTGGTTTCATATTGAGTACCCTTCTTTCTCATCTGTGTCATGAGACCTTTGCTTTCTGAACTCGCACTGGCCTTAGCATCTTCCTGATTGCCTGAGCTTTCCGTTTTATACCAGAAGGAAAATGAAGGACCATAGAGAGATAGAGGATGAGGTCGATGATGCTCTCAAGGTATTTTTAATGTAATATAAACAGCTTTCCCAGTCTTCAGTTCTTTCATGAAAGAATAAGATGGTCAATGTGACAACTGAGGCCGGATCCCGAGCTCACTCTATTTCAGAAATCTTCTTGGAATTCACCTGTTCTCTTGTTTATAAGAGTGTATAACTAGAAAGTCACTAGCTCTGAAATTTGATTGTGCTAATCTTTATAGGACTTAGTAAAGCCATTAAAAATCATAGTCTCAAAAGGAGGGGAAGAAGCCGACTTCAAAACATTCATCAGGCTCCAGACAGTTATTGTCAGGGATCTTCGCCTTTGTGTTTGTTATACTTCAGTGGGAATCGATGAAAGGAAAAAGTTACCATCAAATAGTTCAGTGTCCCAGGCTCAGGAAGCAGAAGCAGACAGAACTCTGTGAGTCTTCCTGGTCTACACTGCAAGTCTTAGTCCAGCCAAGGCTACCTAAGTTGCGACTAAATACCATCAACAAACTCAAATTTCTATTTCATATCTTACTAAAGTCCTACCTTGCTGACATTTTAGCGGGGGAAGAAAGGTTGGTTTATAAGATCTATAACATTTTCTAATGGCCAGTAGTGATTCCATAATCATTAAGCCATTAGGATAACCCAGGTATTCAACACATCCCATTAAGAGATTTAAAAAAATACAAAATGCAATCATATTTCAAATACAATGCATGAACTGATTCCTCTGAGACATACGTGAGCCCTGCAAAGGGCCTCCTTTAGGTTCTGTTTAAAACAATGCTTATTGCTATTTATTCAGATATAAAATGTTATATGGAAGAAAATATAGAAATGTTTGAATTCTCCCTCCTTTCTTCCAGCACATTCTCACCCTGAAACTTTTCTTCCTTCCTTTCTTTTTTTCAAAGCTGAAGAACAGTTAAAGTTACTACCTATATTAGTGAGCACTAAATGTCTTGAAATTACGGCTTTTGAAGTTTCTTCGTTTCTGAAACAAAAAAGAAAGCCAGGGGTTGACATCAAAGAAGAGGCAATTCTCCTCAGTAGCAATTACGGTCTCTCAATGCTCCTCCATGCCCACCCCATCCCAAGATGCTTTGCCTTGTAACATGTACTTATTTTGATCAACACCTTTAGAAAAAGTAACTAAAAGTACCCAACTACCTATAAAATTCTCACTGGATTCTTCCTGCCGGTGCTTGTTGTGACTCAAAATACTCTGCTATGAACGCATTCAGCCGTATATGATTGGGCTGCTTTTTTTTTTCTTTTTAAAGAAAACATTTAATTACTATTGGAGAGTTGAAACTGGTCTCTGTGACTTACCAGATGTTAAACCAGACACCAGGGTGAGATTTTACAATTTCGGCACAGCTGCTTACGACCAAATCTGGTTTAGGACACCTCCGGTGGATTTAAAAACATTACATTTATATTAAAAATAGCGGGGCCTCATATGCAGCCCAGCTGAGGGTCTTTTTTGGCAAACTTGTTAAAATCGGAACGAATCCCCTCAATCAAAGTTCCAAACCAGCCTGAGCGCCTTGGCCAGTGACATGTGATGTCACTCTCTGCCTGTCCCAGCCCCCAACCAAGCATTCTCACAGAGGCGCATGTGTCTGGGCTTTTTGTCCGATTCTAAATTAAACCTCCAGTTCTTTTCATTCAGATATTATGAGCTCCGAAAGCCAGAATGTAAGGCTGAAAAACGCCTCAATAGTGCGTGCAGGCCAGTAAGACTCACTTGAAGCCTGGATGACTTGAGACAAAGGTGTTGTTTGGTCCCTCTGCCCACCCCCAGCCCCACAACCATTTGAGTTTTTACAGTGTAGGAAAAAAATCATTCTCCAAAGCTTACTTTTTCTTCCTTCCCCCACCCCACCTGAATGAGTTCTTGAATCTGCAGCTTTTTATTCCTGGCCAAATTGTCGCCACGCTTAGTGGAGCGTGCTGGACCCGCGGGACAGCTGGAATAACTGGGAGATGGGGTGGGAGCCCGGTCCTCACGCCCCGCACAGAGTCTCACTCTCTGCTGCTATTGCTTTTCAAAAATGCATTTTGAGAGTTTCCAAAAATATACCCAGTAAAAGGGCCCTCCCTCCCCTACCCCCGGCCCTCGGGAGTGGGGAAGAGACAATCCTGTTTATCCTTCTGCTGCCCAGAAAAAGCTACGCTGGGACTGAAAAGAGGCCTCTCTTAAAATAATGTGACCCCCTTTAAAAGGTACGCAAACCGTATGGTGAGACTACCATCTCCCGCAGACCCATCCTGGTTTCACATTAAGTGTTTCTTTGCAGCCTTCTAACTCTGGCGAGCATGGAAGCAAATACCGGTGTTGAAGTGTGTATAGACACGTGCACAAACATATAAGCTCTTTACTTGGCTATAACTCAATAGTGAATCCTGGAGACCTTCCCAAACAGAACAAACAGCACCTTCAACCTCCTTAAACCTACGAAGTATTTCATTAAATGAGCATTTCCGTCATGTTCAACTTTCTTGCTTAACATGTAACTGTCAAGCAGAAACAGCCTCACTCTGGTTTCTTTGCAAATATTTCAGAAGACTAAATTCTGATCAAAGACTGAGATATATTAAGTAAAAGTAATTTTAAAATCTATGTGAAAACTTTTCATCTGATTTTTTTTCCTCAGGGAGATTTATGTTATGTCATAAGATGAATGATAGTTTATGATGGTACAAGCTAATCATGTAGAAATAAAACTGTGTTATGTATACCTTGCAAAAAAAAAAAAAGAAGAAGAAGAAGACTAAATTCCCAGAAGTGGCTTCTCTTCTAAGCAAATCTTTCTGTTTTTGAAGTCCCTACCACTTCCAATGCACCCTCATTCCGCTGCCCCTCCAGCACCTCAGTATTGTGGGCCAAAAATCCCCTGACCCAGTGATTCTCGGCACTTAGCATAGGCTGGAAAAGGCCACAGCGCGGTCTGCTTTTTTGCTCAGGTAAGGTCCACACGACGTAGTGATGGATAACGTGGAACCGTCATCAGGGAGTTGGTTTGATGGATTTAAGGGCCAAATTTCCTCATTCTACTTCAAAATTACTGTTCTGAGAAAGTCAGTTTGCGGAGCAGAGCCGAGGCTGAAAGGCGATAGAGGGGTGGGGTGGGTGTGACCGCAAGACCCTAGCCTTAAGTCCAAGGAGGCACGGCCGGCTAGATAAGCAAGTGGCAAGGGGGGGCTCGAGTTCACGCAGGCAGCAAGCCCTTGCTCGGTACTAGCGTTCCCACCTAGCCAAGGACCCTGGCCTGATCAGCAGTTCTCAAAATGTGTCCCCAGGTGCACTACTCTGAGGAGTTCTCCAAGGACAGGATTTTAAAATCGAATAGTTTCTTTGAGGGGGGGCATCACTGTTCCTCACAGCCTCTGGGGGCTTTTTGGGTTAGTGGGCTTGGGACTCTGCAGTCTTCAGTAAAGAGCAGATGACTTGTTTTTGTTGTTTTTTGTTTTGTTTTGTTTTTCTTTTTGTTGTTGTTGTTTTGACAAGATCTTCTCACTCCTGTAGTCCAGTCCTGAAACTCCGTATTAGACCAAGCTGACTTCTAGCTCAGCATACTTCTGGCCTCAGGCTCTTGAGTCCTGAGATTACAGGCATGAGCCACTGCTCCTGATGCTGGTGACCTGCCATAGCCTAACCAAACTTCCCATTGTGTTGATCAAAATCATTTGTTGGATTTAAAAAAAAAAAAAAAAAAAAGGATGGGTCCCCCTGTGCTATAAATCTACTCTTGAACTCATAGGCTCAAGCAATCCTCCTATCTCAGCTTCTTGTGTTCCTGGGACTATGGACAGTCACAAGGCAGCTCCTTTTGTCTCAGACACAGCATGACGGGTCATCGAAATTGTTTGGGAAGAGTACCCACTGCCAATTTAATCTGTACTATCTCAACGTTGTCTCTACTTCCTTGCTACCCTAGAGACTGTATGACAACCTCTGAATGAAGCGGAGCTGGTTCGCTGAGGGCAGGCACTGGGAAAGTGTGTGCAGATGTTCCTACCTCTCAACAAACCCATCATGAATGGGAAACCGTGCAAGTCTAAAAAGCATTGCCAGCACCTAGCCCTCTGCACATCGGGGTTTAGCACTACAGCACACTGTATAGTATCAATAGTTTCCTGTTGTCATCACTCAATTGAGTAGGAGCTGAGCTTACCGCCTCTGCCAAGCATCAGGAGAGAGTGTTGTATCACATATCTCTAGGCCCGGAAATAATCCCAATTAAAGACTAGATGTGTGGCATTGTAGGCATCATGTGTCTTCCATGAGCTAGAGTTGGAACACTTGAATTGCATCTGATGCTGCTAAATATTTGAGAGGGCATAGGATTTGTTGGGCATGAGACTGGAAGACACAGGGCCTGGAGGACTTCCAGCTGATCTCCACTTCTAGTCTAAGCTCTCTGATTCTTAGCCTGCTATAGCACAGAGAGTTTCAGTGACCAGACGGTTGCTGCCGTGAACTCCACCATGCAGTCTCCAGCATGGACAGCTCTACCTGCATTATCTGTGAGCCAAAACGCATCCTTTCTCCTTCAAGCTGCCTCAGTCAGGTGTCCTGAGTGTCACACAATGAGCAGAGTGACTAAGTCAGGAAATTTACCAAGAAATTTTTATATTCCAATAAACCAGACTGAGTAGCCTATAGACTTTTGGAACTTATTTGCAGAAGGAGTTGTGGGAGAACATGAAGCTGTAGACTAAAGAAGCCTAAGAAGATGAGGTCACCGCTTTGTGTGGGCTCAAACGGGCCATTGCGCTGAGAATTCAGGAGATCAGAACGACGGCAGAAATGTAGATCACAAAGGCCAGGCCTACGACATTTCAGCGTAAAAACAAGGAGTTCCTCAGAAAGTGGGTGAGACGATATTCTTGTTAGATTCTGTCAAAGCACCTGGCTCCTTCTGGCCCATATCCTGAAAATATGAGTGGTATTAAATTCAAAAGTAATTGTTAAGTTGTTCAGTGAAGGAAATTACAAGGCAGCGTAGTACCCAGCCTGTGGCATGGTTGCGGCTCTCTGCTGTCAGCCAAGGTCCAAGCAGAGATTCAACAAAAGTGTATGGGGGCGTATAAAGCACGTGGGGGTTAGCGGAAAATTGAGTTCATTTAAAGTTGGCAGACAAGGTGACTGCCAACACAGCAGGGGCAGCTGTTAGAGAGAGCAGCACCACTGAAGAGAAACCACACACTGTGTCATGGGACGGGACAAAAGAGGGCATGGAGGACAATACCCTGTCCACTGTCAGCTCCAGGATGTTCTAAATGCAGCACGTTTGAAAACACTAAGAGGCTGCTCGTTTGATGGCCCAGGGAAGGGAGACTAGACTACATCTCCAGCTGATTTCAGAATTTGGCGTCATCCACATGATGCTGGTTTTGAAAACACAGAATGCGAACATCTCACATCGACGGGGGTTTGCGCCAAGGTTCCGGGGCGGGGGGGTGGAGGCACCAAGGCCAGGCAGTTCCTTGAGGGGCTGCAACTGGTGAAGCTGTGAAGGTGAAGCATGAGCTGCAGTGGAGACCCCAGGCGGGTGGACATACGAGGTTAGTGGGGTGTATGCTGAGCTGTAGGCAGCAGGAAGTGACTCAGTGAAGTGACGGGGGCACTTTGAATCCCCACAATGCTACCGCAAGCTTCAGGTGCTCGACATGAAGTCACGGCACCGGGTGTTCACCTTGTGGATTGTTGTCTTTCTTTGGTGTGGTAGCTTGAATGTAATTGGCCCCCATAAGCTCATAGGGAGTGGAACTATTGGAGGTGTGGCCTTGCTGAAGAAAGTGTGTCCCTGTGGAGGCGGGCTTTAAGGTCTCTTTTGCTTAAGCTTCATCAAGTTCCACAGTCCACTTCCTATTGCCTTCTGATCAAGATGTAGCCAGTGCTATGCCTGCCTGCACACCAGCAAGCTTCCCCATAGTGATGCTAACGGACTGACCCTCTGAACTGTAAGCTGCCACCTGAGTTAAATGTTTTCCTTTATAAGAGTTCCCGTGGTCGTGGTGTCTCTTCACAGCAATAGGAACTCTAAGACATTTGGCCTAGTCCTTTCTTGCTATTCCCTTGTTTTGCCCTTTGGAAATGGGAATATTGTCATTGTACATTGGGTGTATTTTACTTGTTTATCTCATTTCACAGGGCCTCACAGCTAAAAGTATAAGCTGAGTCTCAGAAGAGACTCATGTGTGTGTGTGTGTGTGTGTGTGTGTAATAGTTTTACTAATTCTTTGAGAATTTAGACATGCATAAAATGTATTTTCACCCGAACTCCTTCCCCTAACTTCTAGATCCACCCCACTCCTCAGCCTCCTTCTAACTTCATGTCCTTTTGTTCTTGTTTTTATAACGAACTCCCTGAGACTAATCGGGCTACCCATATACATGGGTATGGGGCCATTCCCTGGGTAACTGGCTACCTACTAAGGCAGATACTCTTAAAGGAAACTGGCTTTCCCTAGACCAGCAGTTATCAAGCTAGGGGTGGGGACTTCTGAGCTTCTACTCTCTGCATGCAGGGAAATGGACAAACTTTATTTCGTGCAGACTCTGGAAGGGCAAGCACAGGCATTCTGAGTGTCATGGTCTTGTTATATCCAGGAGACATGGCTTCTCTCAGGTCCTCCTTCACCCTTATATCTTTCTTTCCTGTAATGTTCCCTGAGCACACAGGCCTAGACCCCCAGGCACTGCGGAAGTGGAGACTTCTGACTTCTGAGCAGTGTTGAGGCTGTGTATAGACTGCAAAGGCCCTGGAGGATGGGCTAAATACATTTTGTGCTAGGAGATGACCTTGAACCTTTGTGGGCCAGGATACAGTGCTTCCATTTGAAAGAGAAATGTCTTCTACAGACTCATATGTTTAAACTCTTGGTCCCCAGCTGGTCGCACTGGTTGAGGATGTTGAGAAACCTTGGGAACACTGGGTCTGGCTGTCAAGCATAAGCCACCAGAGGTGAGCCAAGGATCTCCCATTCAGCTGTAATCCAGCTCTCTGTTTCCTGATTCGCTGATGTAAGAGGTCTCTCAGCGGACATTCTCTCTCACCCGAGCTCTGCCACGCCTTCCCTCTCACCAGGGCTTGCGCTGTCTCACACCACAACCATCGAGGGAAATCTTCTCTCCATTAAGCGACTTCCATAAGGTATGAAAAAGGTCGCCGACGCTTATGCTCCCTACTGAACGCACAGAGGAGAATGTTTTTCATAGCACTAAAAACTCAGTAAACAAACAAAGCCCCAAAGTCCAGACCTCCTACCTGACAACCTGCCTTTCCTCCCTGCAGCCCAGCCCTGCAGCTCTCTGCTTCTCTGCCCAGCCCCTTGTCCTGCCAGTCTATCCGTGTTGTGTTTTTTTTTTAAAAGAAAAAAAGAAGGTGCCGGCATCTTGCTGCAGCTTGCTGCAGGTCCCTGAGACCACGCGGTCTCTGCAGCGGGCGGGAGGCAGGGCTGTGCAGCAGTATGGGACGGACAAAAGAGAGACGGACAAAAGAGAGACGGATAGGCGCGCCATGCAGAGTTAAACATTTATTAGATGGGTGATGGAGGGAAAAGAAAGAAGATAAAGAGATAGAGATAGATAGATAGAGAGAGAGAGAGAGAGAGAGAGAGAGAGAGAGAGAGAGAAGGGGGAGAGGGAAGGGAAGAGGAAGAAGGGGAGAGAATTGGGGTCAGAGGCTGGAAGCTGGAAGGGAGTGGGCGTGGCCTGTCTCTTAAGGGCATAGGCCAATAAGAGGCCAATACTACAGTCCGTGTTGTGGTTGCCTTAATGCAATTCTCTTCTTCCATCATTTCTCTCTTCCCCGAATCATTCTTTGTCCACCGTTGTCCACATTTCTACGCTCCCCTTAGGCTCTCGGTCCTCTTCTCCCCCACCCCTTCCCCTCCCCCATTCCAAAGCTCTTTTGCCCGTCTTCGCTTTGGCCCAGCTGCAGCCCACCATCACCCACCAGTGGCATCAAGAACAAAGTGGCCTTAAAATAAAAAAAAAAATGGGTTAGTCATTAAAGAAGCATGTTGCCATGACAAATGCCTCAGTGAAGTTTAGAGGTTCAGGGACTTAATCACCTCTGTGTAGGACCAAGTCACACGCCTCCCATAACTGCCTTCCCAGCAAAAAAATGATTGATGGGTGAGGAAGTCCTCACGAAGTAGAACAGAGTCTCCATTTTACAAAACAAACATTTTGGAACGCTCCACTCACTCAGGATATGCAAAACCCCACTTGGGTCTTGCTTGCAGATTTGGCCAACAGTTCCTGGAAAAAAATCCGGGAAAACCAGCAGTTGGAAAGGGCACGTGTCAAAAATGCAAGCATCTAAAAAGACGAAGGAATGAAGCCTGGAGAGCCTGGCAGCAGGGCGACAGGGAGTTTGTGTAACGACGCGTGAGTGGGAGAACCTTTGCTAAGAAGCGGGGAGCCCTGCATAGCCCCCCATCTGCTCCTGCCGCCTCCCTTCTGAGCTTCCCTTCTTCATGTTAAATCGGGGTTTGGGGTGAAGTCTCTCTGGTTCTCTTTCCACCACCTTCTGGGTATTTGGACAGTTACTAACTAATGCTGCAAGCAAACCGATGTGAAACCAGCATCTCCCATTTGCCCAGCTGGGCTCTGTCCAGCTCACTGCCTCCCCTACCTTAAGAAATATTCTTGTGATATATGTTAAGGGCAGGTGGTGTGGACAGGTGGGGGGTTTGAAAAAGTGTTTTACTAAACAGTTCTAGTTCACCATCAGAGGGAAAGGGAGGGAGGGGGAAAGAGAAAGAGAGAAGGGAGAGAAAAGGAGGGAGGGAGAGGAGAAAAGAGTGGGGGGCAGAAGGAAGAGAGCAAAATCCAGCAGCGCTATTTTCAAGTCAAATAGACCAGAGTCCATATGATCCTTCTCTGCAAAATAGAGACGTAAGACGTGAGGAGAGGGTGTCGGACGACTGAGGAGTGGGTACCAAGCCATCCAGGGTCATGGAGTTGGAAGAAAGGAAAGGGAAAAGCCACAACTCAATATAAACGAAACACTGACTACAAAAGCAACACTGCAAAACCCAGGTCCTGGGAGTGCCTGCAAAGTTTAGAGATTTGAAGATGTCGTTAAACGGTCCAGATATAAGAGCCAAGAAATGGCTACTGCGCGTCTTGAGGTAGATGCCCCAAACCACAGCTCTAAGCGCCATTCATGGCTGTGCCCCCCCACTTAAGGTGACAGTCTCCCTGAGGAAACGATTCCATTGAGAGAAGTAGCCAGCAATAACTGGAGAAAATCCAGTAGAGTCATGGTAGGGTTCATGAAAAAACAAACACAGGGAAAACCAGCACTCTGCTTTCACGGCACATCCAACAGTGCTGAAGGAACTTCACAATCTTGTTGATGGAAATTCTTCAATTATTTGCTGCATTTATTCTGACTCCTGAGTTTTAAGAAGGGACCCCCACAATGGGGAAAACAACCATGGAACAATTTGGAATTGGACCCAAGCTTTGGCCCTGACCGGAGACCATGGGCACATCCTGAAGCTGGATCTGTCCACGTTTGTTGCTCTCAAGAGTGTTGGTAAGGACAGCATCAGATGCGTGAGCTGAGTGTGCAGCACAGCGCCTGTCTTGAGTGGTGTTGACTTTGTTCTTCTGCTCCTGTAACAAACAGCTCCAGACCTAGTGGCTTGCATTAGTGAAAAGGCATTCCTATGTTTTGCTGGAGTTAGAAAGCTTCTGTTGGGGATAGTTAGATCTCCCCAAGGGCTGTGTTCCCTACTGTCAGTTCTGGGTCAAATTTTAAGTCCCTGCCTTTCCTGGTTTCTAGTAACTGACCATATCCCTAGGCTCATAAGCCCTGCCCTCCATCTTCAAAACAGCTTTTGAGTTTCTCCCATATTCCCACCACTCTCTGACCACAGCTGGAAAAAAAAGCATCCGATTGATAGTGTTAACCTGAGCCCTTTAACCAATGAGGGCTAATTTGGTTGCATCTGCAGAGTCCCTTTGGCCGCTCTAGTATTTATGTTCCCAGGCAAGTAGGCAGGCATTCTGCCTACTGCATATAGAGCTCCCTTGGCCCAGGTACTATTATAATGAGGATACTCTCCAGTTTACAAAACAGAACAAGTCTTTGGGGGTGGGCGACACGCAGTAGTCTGAAACCATTACTTTTTGAAGGAGAGAATATGTATTCTTCAGTATTTTCATTTTTAGAAGACAGCATATAGGTTTTGGCACACCCACAGAGACTAAAGAAATAGTAAGCTAGCATTGGTGGAGTCTCCGCCATGACATAGACATTATTTTTGGTGAAGTTCTTCTTTCACATGCACTATCTTCTCTAGCCACAGCAGCCTCAGGGGTACCCACAACTACCTACTTAGAGACCATGAGAGGACAGTTTAAAATAATAGAAGGGATACTCCTGGTGTCCCACAGGGAGGAGGTGGAATAGCTGGAATGCTTCTAGACTCATCTTCAAGCTCAAGGCCAACCTGATTGGGGGGAGAATACCTTTGGAATCAACTGGCCAATCTGTAACACAGGGCACTGTGTGCTGGAACTAGGTTTTCTCTCCCCAAAGACCAACATGGAGACAGGATTACAAACAATCTCAACTTGGTACACTGTAGTCATTGTTGGGAACTGAGAGAAGAAAGGGGAGCCCTGTATCCAGTAGTCCGCAGGGTAGGTGAAGCCCAATACCCCGTCCTGGGGGTACTGAGACACTGTGTGACCCAACTGGGTTCCATGAAAGGCTAGCACAGCCTTGTCTCCGGGAGCATGACCACCCAAGTCAGCCTCCAGTTTGTACTACACCTTTCCCCTACGAGCAGAAAGCAGAATTGTATGTGACTTACAGGTTTTCTACGAGACCATATAAAATTTCACATTACGATGAATGGCTAAGACTTGGGTTTCATAAAACCATTGAGTGTATTACAGTCTATTAACCAGACTGAAATCATGACCCTCGTTTAGCAGTTATAGACTGTGGCAGCACTTAATCCATATGGGTTGATTTGTATAGCATTTATGATCTGAACCAGATCCCTTAATGCCCAAACTCATAACTGTGGCTTGAAATATGAGCATCTGGGAAGCACAATGGCTAGGGCCCCATGTTGTGTTGGCTGAGAAGGCATGTGCTCACATGTTTCCTAAGAACAAAAGGGCTTAGGCGAGCCTCCCTCAGATGGGAAGCTCATTCACTACATCAGAGACGCTAGCTCTCCTCACAATGTTCTTTACCCCTTTCTCATCTCCTGAAGAACCCAGGGTTTATCCACGTGTCCTTCCAGTTCACACTCATCCTATGAACTTCCTGAGGGCCAGCTTCCTCCTAGCTGTCAGTAAGCAGATCTGGAACCATGCTTAAGCAAGGATCACCTGCATTTTCCCCCTGGAAATGCTTTGTTCAAGGGTTAAGCTCCAGACTATGTCGATTCGATGTAAATGAAGGTTAGGACTGATATTTACAGTTAAAGCAGTGGCTCCCTTTATCCTGAAGACCTTAAGCAAGTAGGCCTTTCACCTTAGTTAGATCTATTGACCACTACAGTTTGTCTTCCCATACCAAAATCCAACTGGAAGAACAGGATTACATATGTATTAGGAAAGAGCTGGACTTTTATCCTATTTGTAAACCACAAATTATACTGACACAGTTCTCATGGATGCTACCACAGACTCAAGGTTCCTGGGTTGTGAGCAGAGGACTTTATTACTCATGGTACATCAAACATCATACCACACACATACTTGTATCTGGTCCTTAAGTCCACTGTCCACGGGGCAATGGGAAACAGATGAAGATATGCCTACACATTCACCAAGACCCTACATCCTTTATAACAGGCAGCTGGGTACCCATTCTGTGATGCAGGAGAAGATGGTATATATTCCATTCTATTCACTGAGCTAACGTCCTTATAAACCTAGCAGGGAGTGAAACGAGTCAGAGTCCATGCTTACAATGTTCATACAAACACAAGAGACCCGTGCTAGACCCCAAATCAGATTTGAGGACTGAGCCAGAGTCAGAACCGCTGTGATGATCAGAGTCTATATTCTTTTTTGTAATTGTTTTGATTGAGCTATATATTTTCCTTTGTTCCTCTCTCTTTCTCTTCCCTCCCCTTCCAACCTTTCCCATGGTCCCCATGCTCTCAATTTACTCAGGAGATCTTGTCTTTGCTACTTTCCACGTAGATTAAATCCATGTATGTCTCTCTTAGGGTCCTCTTTGTTGTCTAGGTTCTCTGGGATTGTGAATTGTAGACAAATAATTGTAGTGTGTCTTTGCTTTAAGTCGAAAAACCACTTATGAGTGAGTACATATTATACTTGTCATTCCAGGTCTGTTATTAAATGAGGTCATAGGTTTCTTTCATTTATTTAAGATAATTTGAACACAGTTTAACTCCTTAGTTAAATAACCAAAGCTCTGGATGTTGCGTGGACCCCAGAATTCTCTATAGGGGACTCTCAGTCCTCAGATCCTTAGAAAGATCTGACCTCAGCATCTGCTGAGTGTCAAGTGCATCATTTTATCACATTGTATCTATATTTGAGAAGATAAAAGTGTCTATCTTCACAACAGTCATCTGATGCCTCAACGGGCAGTGGGATATTTAACTCTAGAGCACTGAGAATGCCACAGTGATTTCTGAAATTATAGATCAATGATCCAATAGCCTGAAGCACCGTATGAAGGCTCAGTACTACACTCCTAATTGGATGTTGGGTTTTCCCGTTTACTGTCTACCACCCTATCAACGAGCACGTGAGGTTGTTCATCACACTGCAGTTAGGGCAAGATACTTCTCCTAACTGGGTACGTATTTTGGGACTGTTAGACACATGTCCTCAAAACATTAGATGAGATGCCCCAAGAAGTTTAGCAGAATGAGAACTTTATCCTGGAGCCATTGAAGTATGATTGTCTTGCAACTGACTTGCCATCATGGAGACAAAGAACCTTTGTCATGTATGACTTTACTTTGTAAACAATTCTCATCTTTCTATCTATAGTTATAGTGGTATACTATGATAAGAGAGTGTAAATGAAGTTCTTCTCAGGTTCCTACAGGGTGCTTCTATCGCATCACTGGGCTACACCATCTATAAAGCCTTGTAAACAATCCTGGCTTTCATTCCTTTCCCTTTCTATTTTGAGACAGGGTCTCACTACAGTCCTGGCAAACCTTGAACTCACTGAGCAGTCTGAGCTACCCTCACTTCACACTCGCTATCCCTCTGTGTCAACCTTCCAGTTGCTGGGATTGCAGGCGCAAGCTGTCATGCTTGGCTTCAGTGGTAACTTTTACACACTGCAGGTCTCTTATCAACACACAATCTGAATGGAATCCATGTGTGTTGTCTCTCTGTCTTAAAGGCTCTATTTCATTCTTGTAAATAGAAGAAAAGAAGAAGGAGGAGGAGGAGAAGAAGGAGAAGACAGAGAAGAAAAGAAAGAGCCCAATATATGACCATTATAAACCCATTTTAGTATTTCTGTATCTTCAGTGTCCTTGAAGCCTCATAGGTTGAACAGGTCTATGGTGACCATGTAAAGGCATCTTGAAAATCATCGACACACTCCATTTCTGCATTTCTCTGTTTAGTACCCCATGACCCCAGCTACCTGAAGGATGCCTCCTGAGAGCTGGGAAAGTTCAAGGGACCAGGCTTTCACTTGGGCTAGGGCCCATTCTGGGCTCTCTCCCAGCCCCGGGGAAGCTGTATAACTGGAATCCTGGGGTCCTTACACTTCTCTGGGAGAGGCTGAGCACACAGGAGTGGTCTTAACAAAGTACTGGGGTGAACGAAGGGCACCTCGTTCTTTCCCCCTGCTTTTCATTCCTGTAATACGGCACATTTTCTAAAGGTATTAATAACATGTAGCCATTAGAGGAGGAGGCGGAAAGCAAATGAGATGCTTGGCGGAAAAGCTGCACTAAAGGGCACCCATTCTTCCTGCACACTGCACAGCAGTAATTTTTAAATCAGTTTTAAGACTCCAAGTGGCTAAGTCAGACCGTTCTGACTTCCTGTGCCACCGGCAATGTCATTGCTATTAGAACTGAGAGACGTGTGTCAAAGAATCTGTTTCTTGACTTTCCTCTTTGCTAACTTCTCCTGGAGAGGACAGTTTACAAGTGGGGAGGGGGGGACAGGAGGTGGCGGCAGGACCTGAGTGTGCAGCAGTGCTCAGGAGACACCCCTATAATGGTAGAACTGGGTGGGAAAAAATGTGCTTTATTTTATATGACCTCTTTCTCCTCTGAGAGTGGGCTGGGGACTGATGATTGAGGCATGTCACATACTAAGTAGTAGTCAGGGTTAGGAGATTGTTTCAGTTAGATTTGGAAAAGAAAAAAAAATGTACCTACAGTTCTTCCTACTTAGGCCTCATGTCACTAGGACTCTGGGGGTGTGGCTGTGGGGAGAGTTTGATCCGGAAGACAGGAGAGTGGACTCATATTAACAGGGCAGGTGAAGGGCATAATTATGGCATGAAGTAGGAAGAAGAATGGCAGAGCCCAGAATCTGCTGGCACCAGGCCACAGGAACTCAGTCTTGCCACTTCACATATCTAAACTTCTGTTTAAGGTCAGAATGCCTTCTCTTAGGGTTAGAGGAAGGTAAAATAAATAAATAAATAAATAAATAAATAAATAAATAAATAAATAAATAAATAAATAAATAAATAAATAAATAAATACCAGTGAGCATGTGCCGTATAGATGTCAGCCTCTGCTTGCTCTTTGTACAGCTTGGGGAAGTCCAGTATGAGGCAGTCTCTCTGCCAGGTAAGCATCTTATAAGACAGCATCGAAGCCATGTGCCGAGCCTGAAAGGTGCTGCTCACCCCTGTGGACTGGGTTTACCCTGCCACCAAAGGGTCACATCATTGTAACTTCAGCCTTCTTATCCCGATGAGAACTCTGAAAGGGGGCTTAGACTGAACCAACACCTTCAACTCCCCATGTCTCCTGCTCTTTGATTCTTGATGACAGATTACTATGTCCTGCAAGGCCGGGTCCTAGGAACCTGACCAGGGCAAGAGAAGAATGCAGGAAAGGCAGACATGCATCTGCATGGACAAAAACACTGGGATCGGGTGGACCCTGAACGCTCTGAAGCAACAGCCCATAACCTTGGTGTCTTTCCCATGTGCAGGAGGGGGGTTAGCCAGGCTTGGTGGGAGATTGTTGTAGGGAACAGTGACAGACTGGAAACGTCTAAGGAGGGGGAAAGCTTCTACTCACACTTTCTGTGTACTTTGCCAACATTTGCACAGCTGCCAGAGGAAGACTCTTCGAGGGTCTGAGGCATCAGGGGCAATGTCAATCAGACATACCCACTCTTCTTACACATTCACTCAGGACTTCCTCTGCTCTCCGCAACGCTATCTGTGTTTCTCCAGAAATACAAGTAATGGACCCAGGTTAGGACTGTGATTCTGGAGAACTGTAACTCAAAACTGACTGGTAGAGAGGATCTGTTTCAGCAACGATACCACAGCACCCTTACAGTGGCTGTCTGTTGCTTCTCTACCTAGTCCAGGAGAGTGAATCCATGTTCCACGGCCCAGCAGGCCTGAGGATGAACAGCAAGGTGATGGGAAGCCATGAACCCAGGCTGGATCTATGCACCGTGAGCCCAAACCATGAGCCCTTGCTGGGTCTGGAAGCAGTGAAGCTGAAAAAGCTGAAGCCACGAGCCCATGCTAGGTCTGTATCCAGTGAAGCCAAAGGAAACCCAATGAGATCGGCACTTCCCTTCCTCCTTAGCTTTGAGTTAGAGTTTGGAAGGCAGCGCTCGAACAAAATCTTCTTGTAAGAGATTACAATTTATAGTAACATAGTTACAAGGCTTTTACTGGGACTATAGTACAAGCAGAATCAAAGACAAAAATGTGCAAATACACCAATAAGAACAGCAGAAGGAAAAGGCGTTTGCTAATAATAAGACATATGTGTGGTATTTTATGGGGCATGAAACACCTTCATATAGCATTTAATTTAATTCATAACTCTGCCCTCCAGATTAAGAAATGATTATCACTTCTTGAGCAGGAAACGGAGGCTCAGAGATCACATGGCATTACCACGTCACACAGCAGCGGTGAAGCCAGGATCTAACACAGATCTCTGAGTGTTGAGATTAAAACTTTTGTCACCATATCACAGAGAAAAATTTGGCAAGAGAATAAGACCTAGGATAGTCATATGCTCCATGCAAAAATCCTCGGCTATTTTAATTCTAGAGTAATTTACGTGGTGCTGGGGAGCTCTTAAAAATTATCAATAAAGGCAAAAATTCCAAAAAACATTCTCAGAGCCAGTGTTACAAGGAAACCCAAAGCTGTTAGGAAATTGGTTATGATATGGAATGTGATTATTAAAATTCCATAAACTTCATTAAAATTCTAAATATGTAACTGGAGTTTTTACTAAGTTCATAAAACATAATCCTGGACACAGCATCTTTGTAAACCTCTTGGTTCATGTGTCAATTACCTGGTTACTTAGTAACCAAGTAATCCAGTAACCAAGGAGTCAAACCATAGATTAAATAGTCCCCAACCAGGCAATAAAAAGTCCCTGAGTACAAATTTGCAGAATTATGGTTTATTGTGTTAATAATCTCCCTGTGTCTGTTAGCCAGGCTTCCAAGGACAGGCTGGAGAGTGTGTGCTGGCCCTTGCTTTTTCGTTATAGTACTGGCTTTCAGAAGAGGAAATTAAAACACAAAGCATGCTTTGGCTTTAAGTCACTGGAGGAAATGAGAGGCCAAACACCCAGCAGCTGATCTGGAGTTGTGGGGAAGTCCAGACCCGAGTTATGAGAGCTGGTGATTAGGGGGTAGATTTTATCATTCTCTAGCTATGGTTTTGTGATGAGATTCACCAGCTGATTCTTAGAGGGTCCCTGTCATAATGCCAGCCTCTTGGGGTAATGCACAGCCTCATCCAACAGGTATTTGCTGAGCACTGTTGTGTGTGCCAGGCTCCGTGGTAGCAGTGTGGTGGGCTGAGGCAATGCAATTTTAAAACCAGGCATTCCCAGAGTGTGGCCTCAGCAGGTCATTGGGCGAGGAGGAAAGACATATTCATCAAATAATCACAGGAGAAAACACATATGTGATAAGTGCTTTGCATTAAGGGTAGAGGGTGGTGTGAATGGTAGCACCATGATGGGATCCAAGGGAGTGGAGGAGGTGAGGGTTGCAAGGAAGATTTCTAAGAAACTATGAGACGTGAGGGGGGAGAGAATCTAATGGGTGAAGAGAAGCTGAACTGGCAAAGAATTTAAGCTGGTCAAAGGGACAAACCGCAAAGAACATGTCACTAAAAGATCCTGAACCAGGAAGAAGGGCGAGACAGGGAGCTTGGTTATAGGCCTTGAGGACTAGACAGGAACGCACGAGAATCCTGTGCTATACCGCAGCGTGTGCGCAGTGTGAAAGAGCTGGAGCGATAGAGTGCTGTTTACACTCGTGATGGCCTCCTAGGTAGATAAGGTTTGTCGTGTCGGACGTTTGCTGTCAGAGGCACACTAATCTTTCCTATGGCCTTTGTTCCGGTCTCATCTTAGCCAGTGCCTCAGTCTCCTCAAAATCCCTTGCTGACTTTAGAGTAAATGACCAAAGAAACCAGCATTAAATGAATGTTTGGTCTCTCACTGGCAATAGAAGCAACTCTTATCATAAACGCAGATTTCCTCCCCAGTGAATGCTTGCAGTGTCCTGGGTATTTTCATTCTTGACTAGGACCAAGCACTGCTTCCTCAGTTGCACAGTGGCCACAGGACTGCCCTCGGCTGGAGTCTCCTGGTGGATTGTCTGGAATCAAAAAATAGTATGTAGTGTGGACAAGAGGCTGAGAAAACCCTAGTCTGGCCCTAGAAGCACCTCGGCAGAAGCTGAAGTAGAGAGGTGATTGGAGAGTCTTAAATGACTAATTTCTAACATTACTTACCGTGATTTGATTATCTGTGTTGGTAACTAATTTTAGCAACAACGTGATATCTAGACCAGTGACTCCAGTGGCCAGAATCGAAACAAGCTTTGGAGATGACCATTGTGATGAGTGTGGTAGAGCATGTCTCTACTCCAACCACTTGAGAGGTGAAGGCAAGGGGATCATGATTTTTGAGGCCTGAGGCCAGACAGACGGACAGACAGACAGACAGATGGACAGATGAATGGACACACACACCTACATCCTAGTCCTAATCAGACTAGCTGCTCACTATATAAGATGGTATAGTACAAGGGCCAAGAGACTTGATTCTGGCTTTCCCTTCTGTGGCAGGCTGGGAAAACCTGGAATAGCCTCTTCCTTGTTAAACTGGAAAACTGGAAACAGGATGTCTTCGGTCTTTAGCTGTTCTCAACCTTGCGGAAAGACAAACAAAAACACAACAGTTCTTTCCTAGTAAAATAAAGATAAGAAAAGATAAATTAAAAAAAAACTCAGAGAAGAAGTCCAACAAGCTTATGCACGCAAATATTATTAAGGTGGTATCTGGGGTAGAGCCAAATCACAGTGTAGGACAGAGCTTAGCAATTTCTTGAGGCACTGTAATCTAGGTGAGGGGGCTCTAGCTGTCTCTGCCATTAAGTCACTGGCTATCTCTAAGGCAATTTAACTTTGATTTGCTTTTTTTTTCCTATAAAACATGAGTGGTCAATATCCCCACTGTATTCGACTGACAAACATTAAGAACCTACCTGGAGTTCCCTGGGGAATAGCAAATGCGGAGCTGGAGGTATTTCTACTGTCATGGGCAGAGACGACAACTCTTGGCAACTCACTCGTGCCTGGAGTTCATCTCAGCTGCCCCCCCCCATCTGTGGTGCGAAGAAAGAAGGAAAAGCCTTCTGTATCTAAGAGGCAGAAAAATCAACAATGCAAGTCCAGCAGTAAGGAGGGCCGGAGGTCTTCTCCCGACATTGGTTTCCTGTGAGAGATCTTGATGATGGTTGCCACAGAGCTCACAAAACTAGGAAAATGCTCTCCATTTAACTGGGGTACATAAAAATTCAAATCGTAGCCTCATAAATGTGAGTACACAGTTTAATGGCTTGCTTTAACTAGGAAGCAATGAGCTATAAATACAGGTATGCTGCTCATTTGCATCTTTTCCATGTGGGTGAATAAAATGAAAAATTTTCTTGAGGTGTGATATTAGGAAAAAAGGGATTGTAGGCTTTGGTGATGCTCCGTGCTTTGAACAGCAAAGCCCGCCTTCAGCAAGGCAGAGGGGCGCTGCAGAGATGGGGCAGCCACAGATCTGATGTTAAGTGGAACCTCATGGAAGCAACTCCATTTATCTGGCCTGTTATGGAGAAATGCTAATATATACCTACAACCAACTTTAATGTTTGTTTATTCAAAGTCATGGCACAGAGCCTGATACAGTAGATTCTAAATACATGGACATTCACTTTTCCTCATCAAGGTTTGCCTTCCCAATTTTACCTCCCTTCAGAAACATGAGCTGCCTCAGCTTCATCTTGATTGTGACCTGACCTGACATATATAGAAATCTGTCTTAATATGTATGTCATTATGTATATTAATATGTTAGTATAGATAAATATATATATATATGTATTGATCCAAGCATTTGCAAAGTAGCATATTTTTATTAATCTAAAGCTATGTACATTAGTATATATTATAAAATAGGGAATAAACATATATATTTGCACATATATAATTCACATAAATAAGTAGTATGCATAGTTTATTATTTAAAAATACAAATATTAAGATCTGCATTCATGCACACATATAGTCTTAGATAGAAAACTGGTTTTTGTACATCAGTTGGGGTATCAATTTCCTGCTGGTAATTGAAGATTCGTGGCTGTTTGGCTCTACTGTTCCTGGAGTTCTTGCCTCAAACATAGAAACACTCCATACAAGTTGTATCATCAGTAGTCACTAAAGGGAGGGACCACTTTTAACCTAGAAAGCTTCTTGGCAGAAGAATTTTAGAAACCACTTGGTTGGTCCCTGGGTTCCAGTTCTGTAGGAGTTGATTTAGAAAGTAGCTGTATTGATGGTCTTAACCTTAGATTCCCCTCAAGGACACCCTCACTCTGCACACTGCCATCTCCTAGTGGCTCCAAGATGGCATCTATGCATGTCACCACACCCCTAAAGCACCATCTTCATCGAGGCGCTTGCTGCCACTGGGCATGTGCTGACTGTACTTCTTCAGCTACGCACAGTCCTTGGACCAGTGCCATATAGTCTTCATTGTTTTCTGATGTGGCTTTTCCAGAAGTCATTGCCCACTGCCATCCACTGCCCTCCACTACTGCCCACCATTTCAAATAACTAGGTGTAAGTCTAACCAAAGATGTCTGACATCCCTGCTCTAAAGACAGTTCTTGCTGGGGTATTAACTCAGTGGAAAGATAGCCTACATTTATAGATCAGAAAACTCCGTCTTGTTAAGGTGATAATTTCTCTGTGTTGATTTATAAATTCAAATTAACTCTAATCAGAACCCCACCACAAATTTTAAAAACAGAATGTGATCATCTAATTCTAAAATGTATGTGAAAACAAGAACTCAGAACAAAACGTATGACATAAACATCATAAGGAAACCCCTTGCACTGTATGATAACGTTCAAAGAAGTGTTAAAACAAATCATCTTGCATCTACAAAAACAAACAAAATTCAATTTTAAATTAAGAAAGAAAAGATGATTTAGGTGAGTCATTTTGCCTGACATTAAGACTTACTATCATAAAAAGTTTATTATTAGCAAATATATAAACAGAGAGGTTAATGAAAAAGACGAGCAATTTCAGAGACACATGCACACACATGCACAAAACCAAGAGATTTTTTATCAGGAGTTTAAGGACATCCATGGAGCAAAGCAAATCTTTTGAATGGATGATGCTGAATCAATAGGATTTTACTTTGAAAAAAAAAAAGAACATTAACTTTAACTCCACACCATCTATAAAGACTAGTGCAAATATGAAAATAAATATAAAATCTAAAACTATGAAGTTCCTAGAAAGAAGTCTTTGAGATTTTGATCCACACATGTATGTGTAAGAATCATATAAAGAGGAAACGAGGAAAAGTTGATAAGCAATAAACTAAACAGCTTTGCTTTTCAAGGCATACTGTTAAGAGAACATGAAGACAGTTCCAACAGGGAGGGACATGGAACACATTTTCCACCTTAACAGTTTATGTCTTCAATTTATAGTGAACATGTGGAAATAAATAGCGGAAAGATGAAAAATCTGACTTTTTTTTTAGTATAGCCAGAGTTGCTTGTTTGTGTATCTATTTTTGAGACAGAGTCTCACTATTTGTCCTTGGTTATCACAAAACCCATTAGGTAGATCAGGCTGTCCTCACAGAGATCCTCCTGCCTCTGCCTCCCAAGTGCTGGGACTAAGATGATGTGCCACCACATCAGCAAAGAAGTTCAGGTGCATCAATACTGCTTTTGAGAGTGTTTTATCTTAAAACTATAGTGAGAAATCGGAGCAGGTCTTAAAGAACGGCTGACACTTAAACAGTGACCATCGCAAACATGATGGCTATTATGTGGCAGAAAGTCTGCACCTCCAGAGGGGACAGTCAGTGGTGCCACTTTAGAAATCCATGTGGTCAATTTTCGGAAAGGTAAGTGCAGCCATGGTCCAGCCATTTTAGTTGTGGGCATTTATTGAAGAAGCAGAAGGAAGTCCACACAAACATTTGTCGGTGAAGGGTACAGCAAATGAATGATAACTGAAACTGGAAATGTGAGCACATTATTCCTCTTTTAAAGAATGACTTTGCCCTAGCATAGGCAGATGTCAAGGATTTTAGAAAGTGGATGTGGAGGGACGGATGGGTTAGAAAGAAGAGCGATCCAAGCTGGGGGTGGAAATATAGATTGTCTTGATTGAGAGGATGGTTTGGGGAATCTTATGCATAAACATTCAGCAAGTTGTGTTCTTGAAAGTTGAGTTTGTTGTCCATGAATCTTACTTCAACAAAAGTCAGAGAAAATGCAGAAACTGTGAATGTTTTTTTTTGTTGATTATAAAATAAAAAGAATGCTTGCAAGTAAGCCTTCAAGGCAGAGCTCTCCACAGTACAACCCTGTAGACATTTCCACACCCAATTCCCACTGAACTCCTTCCACTCTAGCCTAGAGTTCTACTTCTGATCCGCCTCACCTGTGGTCCCTCCTGCCTGCTCTAAACTTCCTCCATTTCAGCTTTGCTCTTTGTGGTGTACTTGCTTACTTCTGTCCACTTACCAACGTAACTTCACTTTTGTTCAAGTCAGCAAATGCCTCACAACAGAAACCCCTGCACAGGCTGTTGTGGAGGTGCCTTCTTCTTCTTCTTCTTCTTCTTCTTCTTCTTCTTCTTCTTCTTCTTCTTCTTCTTCTTCTTCTTCTTCTTCTTCTTCTTCTTCTTCTTCTTCTCCTCCTCCTCCTCCTCCTCCTCCTCCTCCTCCTCCTTCCTTCCTTCCTTCCTTCCTTCCCTTTCCTTCCCTTCTCCTCCTCCTCCTCCTTCTTCTTCCTTCTTCTTCTTCTTCCTCCTCCTCTTCCTCCTCCTCCTCCTCATCATCATCATTATTCTCCTTCACCACTACCACCACCTCCTCTTCCTTTTTTCCCATGCCTTAATTAGAACTACAAAGCCTAGAGGGGCAGAAGACCCCTTACAACCAGACCACAAAAACCATATTCTGGGGAAAATGGAGGAAGGGGCTCAGAGAAGCTTGATGACAGATGGCACCATTGAGGAAGAGTGGCATGCCTCCTTTTTTCATGAGAAAGATAAACAGCACTATTAGAGAAAAAAAATCTTAGTTGAGGGTCACTTCACAACATTTACAGAAACAAGACAAGACTGTGACATATAGGTGAGTATTCCAGCCCAAAGCTGGTTCCAGATGCCTACCCCACCCATGTGCAGATCATATTTGCAGCCAGCAGTGAGGACGTGACATACAGAAGCCACTTGGACGTTGTTGATTAGCAGCTGGCGGCCTGTGATTGGCTGAAGTTCAGCTGCTGTGATAGGCTACAATCCAGTTGCTTGGTTACCAGGGTGAATCTACTCTTAGATGGATGACAATTGGTTTTCCCATCAAGCTAGGGCACCCTTCAGATGTGTGGACATTGTTTGAGCCCATACTTTATAACCCAAGCACAGAGACAGCTTTACATTCAAAGTGCTTCAGTGTAACAGCACTACCAGTTGAGTGTGGGGGATTGTCCTCCAAACACTTCTAGATGCCTTGCTCTCTAAATCTGTTTTCTCCCCTATGAATCGCATCTCTGCCTGGTACACACACACACACACACACACACACACACACACACACACACACTGTGATACTTTATGTGTACCCTTGCTTTACAAGTCACACCAGGCACCCTGTGCTGTGGCTATTCAGGCATGGGTTTGACTTCCGGGCCCGGCTGATAGTGCCTGGCCTCTCCTGCCCTTCCTACCTCTGGCTCCAGAGGTTGCGCTCCAGCTGAGTGTCAAAGGCTGGACAATGAATGAGGGCGTGAGGATAAGGGCTTATTGCCAGTCTTCTTGCCTCAACCTCTCGCTTTTTAACTAATGGCAGGCCGTCAACCCGATGATGGCTTTATTTTATGGGCTTGGTATTAATCTTTATCTTTGATTCTTGTTCTGCTATTGAATAAAATAATCCATGAAGTTTATCAATCCAATATTAACTGCCCTATAACTCAACGGTGATAATGTACAAATGTCCTACCTTCTTGTCTTGTCACCTCCCACCCACAGCTGCGCTTTCCTACTTAGAAGCCAGGAAGTGGAAGAAGTAGTTCCCACAAGCTAAGCCCCGCCCTTTTACACAGGTGCAAGTAAATAGGGTGGGAAGGGACAATGGCAATAAAGTGGTCTAGAAGGGGTTCTTCTCCTCTTCACTGGTCCTTACCCTGAGCGACTGCTTGCACAGCTAAGAAGACAAATCTTCAAACTCCGTAGAAAAACTACAGAGGGTTTCTTTATCGCTTTATCGCTTCCAAGGCAGAGAATCAGTGACCAGGGATAATGCTAAAGATTCTTGTAGGCGTGGTGCTAGGTGAGGATTTTGTTTCCAAGTGGTTTTAGTAGTCAGGTCTCCAAAGCCAGCCCTAGTGATATTTTCACCCTTAACCGCACAGTTACAGGCCTGCTCTCGCGTGGTGGGCCTTGACGTCCTTATAATCGATACAATGGGAACACTGCCATATTCTTTCCTGCTTTGGTTCTCAGTTGAGACTTTAGGCCTCCCTTACTCTCCCCCCTTTCTGGGGCAGATGGCTTTGTCCTGCCGCTAAGCTGGCATTCCCTGTTGGCAGCAGAACATTACCCTTTGTTTCTTCAGGATAACTGCTGAGTTACTTGTGTCCTTTGCAGAACTTTGTTAAATAACCCAATTTGAAAGACATTTGATTGCAAAAAATAGTGGAATCGAATATATGGTGGGTCCACTTACAATCCAATTATGTATTCATTCTGTCACTCTTTACTAGGCCTCTACTCTATGGCAGGCACTGTTTGATTCAGTTTCTGCTATAATAACTTCTGGTTTTGGAGGAAGAAAATCTTTGACTTCTCTAAAGTCCGGCAGACCAAAGCAATCTGCCAACTCTACAGCATCATGAAGAAGCCTTTTCAGCCAGGTACGGACCAAATCTGCTTACACGTGTTCCCCACTCAACCAAGCATGTAGAGCAAGCTGTTCTCTGAGCTTTCCTATACGATACCGTCCCTTATATTATATTACACTTATAAAGTGCCACGAAGCCCTTACGAATTAAAAGATAATTAGTGGTTCAGCACACACAAGATATTAATCCCAGAGTGTCAAAAATGTCATGAAGGACCATAAATCATGGTCCGCTTGCATTGATCCCTTCCAGAGCTAGTTTTTAAATCATCTCTTTAGCACCTTGTAAATGTACAAACAGCTACGGACCCAGGGGAAACTTTAATATGTTTTTCATACATATTTTAATTTCATCTCAAAGTGCTGGCTGCATAAAAATTAAGTCAAACTCACAAAAACTCATTGATTTCCACAGGATAAAACCCATCTGTCCAAACTAATTGAGAGGCTTTTCCAAAGCCGCGAAGTTGGTCCCGCAACACTGAGGCCATTATGGGTGCCCCGCGCTGGAGGGACTCTTGTGTCATTTTAAGAAGGCAATTTTGCTGTATTTACTGTATTTAAATACAGTGCTACTCTGGGGGAACAAAAGGCTCCCTGTGTAACTGTACTGAAAGTAAACCAGAAGCTGTGAAAAGAGAGATCTGTGCGCTGCTGTGATTAATGCACCTTTCTGCCAAAGAGACTCCTTAACCAAGCTCATTTAATACAAAGTCAACGAATCTTGCTCTTAGATTTGATCCTCTGCGCAAACCCCCTAGATAAGGCTCTCGCCGTGAATAGCTTTTCATTCCAAACAAAGGATGTTTTGATAGAAAGGTCGCTGCTGAAGCCCTTTATATTGTGATACAGGGAAGGGAAATAACATATTAACGGCCACCCATGCCACAGTGGGCTGGGCTGGCGGGGGGACACACGGAGCAGAGCCCGTTCGGAAGTTGGAGAAGCGCTGGTATGCTTTCAAAATTCTCCTCCAAAAGACACTTGCTTTTAGTAAGTGAAATGAACTGGAGTGGTCACTATGCATCTTGACGGAGACCGGATGAGCTTGTGTTTGTCGCCACCCTGCAGTTCTGCACTAGGTATATCACCTAAGACTAATTGCCACCGTTCATAGTGAGATTGTTATGTGTGTAATGGTCCACAGATGCCCTTGGACAGGACAAACAAGCTGAAGTTGCTTCTACAGTGGGATGCATGCCATAAGAGTTTTCCAAAGGGCAGCCAGCCTTCTGTCACTATAGGAAACTGCTCGAGAAAACGAACTCACAGAAAAGGTTTACGGACACTTACGGTTTTAGAGCTCCAGGTCCATAATCAGCTGGAGCCATTGCTTTTAGGCCTCTTGCCGGGTGAAGAATAGCAAGGGCAGAAACTTCCCAGCAGGATGCAAAGGAAAAAGGAAGAGTTTGGGAGTTCCTGAACCCCCTTAGAGGGGTATGCCTCCAACAGTCTGAGGACCTCCCACCAGCTACCACTTCCAAACACCACATCTCAGGAGACCAGGACTTCATCATATGGACTTTTGGGGACAGTCAATATCCAGATTCTAGCAGCCTTTCCTACTGCCTTGGCCGGTTCAGGGGCAGCTCTGTTGTTGAAGGCTTTGAATATGCACAGAAGGCTGAGTATGTGGTATACGCCATCCTCTTCCTACCCAACCCCTGTTACTTTATTTTTCTTTCTCTACTTGGGGAGGAAGATTTTATAATAATGCAACTCAGAGAGTGGAAAGCTTTTAATAACTCATGGTAAAACTGATTTCCTTTCATGGAAATTCAGATTGGAACTCAGTGTTTCCTGAAAGGCCGACTGACTCCATAGCGCCTCCTGCCCGTAGGATGTCCTATGATGACCACCCGACAATGCATCAGGAAGCAGAAGTGACTTAAGTCCATTGAGCACCCATCAACCCTTCAGGAGAGGATGAACTTGGTCTCCTTCTTACAGAAGAGGCTCAGTGAAGTCCAAGACCTGAGCAAAGCTATTTACCCACGTACACCAAGAACAAGGAAACCGGGTCTACATGACTTTACTGTGCATTGAACTCTCTTGATTTTTCTGCCTTTATAGTTTATGAATCAGTTAGCAAATAATCTCCACTGTCATGGGCCTATGCATGGAGAGCAAGGGCTTTGCCTTGAACTGCACCATGGGCCTCTTCATAAACTGAAGGCCCCAGAAAAATGGAAGCAGTTATAGGCTAGAGGGATATGGCTTGGCCAAGAGCTTAGCGAGGTTGAGCAGGAAGCAATATAAACCAACAGAAACACTGCAAATAGCTAAGTTTGGCACAGCTGGTTTAACAGAGAGAGCCTCATCCAGTCAGCCTATTCGGACAGAGGTCCCCATGTACTCGGTGTTCTTCACCTTGTATGAACGTCAACTTGGATGCACACTGATTCTAAACAAGGATGTAGTGATCTTCTGTTTGCTGTTGAAAAAGTCAAATATTATACAAACTTTAAAAATAATAAAAACCTTTTCCAGCTATATCCCTGACAGGGAATTCAAGTCTATAATATGCAAAGAACTCAAAAAACTAAAAGAGAAAGAAAGAAAAAAAAACTCAATCAAAGAACAGGTAAAGGGACCAAAAGAAGAAAAGAAGAAGAAATACAAAATACAAATTGACACAACATTTTTAAATGTGTTCAACATCCTTAGGCATAAGATAAATTCAACTTCAAACCACTTTGAAGAATGGCTGTCATCAAGAAAACAGATGACAGGAGAGGCGGAGGAGGGTTGGGGGAGGGGAAGCGAATGCCCTGCTGGCAGGAGTGTAGCATGGTGCAGCCAGTGTGGAAAATCCATGTGAAGAGACTGTCAAAACCTAAAAACAGAGCTGCCACCGTGAGACTCGATCCAACCACTCTTGGGCAGACATCCAAGGGACACCACATCCTACTACACTGATACCAATGTTCATTGCTGCTCTGTTCACCATGGGAAGAAGAATGAATCAACCTAGGTGTCCAGAGACGAAGAAGAGATAATGAAAATGTGACATATAATGCACAACAGAATTATGTTCAGTCAGAAAAAAATCAAATTAATAAATGTGTGGGGGGAAACAGACAAAACTGGGAAACACTATATTAAATGACACAATCCAGGCTCAGAAATATATACATTGCATGTTCTTATATCTGTCCCAAAGTGGTTAACTTTTCCATGGAAACACACAAGGAAGCTTCTAAATGAAAAATAACGCAGGCAGCTTGCCCCCACACATTTCAAATCAAGTGTAGACATATTAAAAACCAACAACAACAACAACAACCTGAAATTGCAGGAGCAGAAGCTGACACAAGTTCACTCTTCTCAAAAGATATTTGTGGGACATCATCAGAGATGGTGCGGAGGCTTTATGAACACTTGAAGGCTGTATTTAGGGGGCCTTTCTGGATATTTCTGCTCCAACTCCACCATGGGCTTGGACTTGGTCACCTGCAATGCCTTCACTCAGCTATCAGTATGAACAGGACAGTCATGTCTGTGGTTAATTAAAAATTAAGGTATGAAAAAGACAAGAACCAATAGTTACCCAGCAAGCCTTCCCCTTCCTATCCTCCAACAATTCCAGTGCCAACAGGAAAATCTGAAAACAGAACTTTTCTTTTTTTTAAAGTTTATTTTATTTTGACAGTTTCATATCTAGTACATCCTGTGTACTCTCGCACCCACCCCACGCCCGTCATCACCCCCCCAACCCTCCTCCTCCTCCCTACAAGACCTTTCCCACAGTCATGTGTGTATATGTATATATATAATATTTATATTATATATTAATAACATTTGAGGTTTGTTCACATGAAATTAAGCTAAGACTTGTGTTAACAGCTAACATAAAATTGGGATATTTGCTTTTCTGGTTTTGTGGATTCTCCAGGATGTGCGCTCCACACCTGAAGATTTGGAGCAGGAACCACAAACGAGAGGGAACGTGTAGTGTTTGTCTCTCGGGGTCTGGATTTCCTCCAAAGAGACTGTGGTGTGGAGACGAAGCTCCAAAGAGGGAAATCCCTGGATGCAGGTGATATAAAGTGGAAATGGGAAGAGCCTTTAGCTGGGAGGGAGACTATAGAGGAGAAAAGGAGGGGAGGTATACAAAACTTAGCATGAGGTAGGCTTGAAAAACAGCATAGGGATTCATATTATTTTGTGTTTACCCAAAATTATACACTCACACATATGTATGTGTGCACGTGTGCAAGCATACACACACACTTTTTTAATGTAATTACACCACTTGTGATAATGCTCCTCTATTTGGGTTTTTGAGACAGGGTTCTTCTGTTTAGCCCTGGATGTCCTGGAACTTACTCTGTACCAGGCTGGCCTTGAACTTAGAGATCCACCCGCCTCTGCCTCCTGAGTACTGGGGTTAAAGGCTTGTGCCATCACAACTCATGTATATTTAATAATGAAAGAAAAAGAGAAAATGAATTTGAATGAGAGTGAGAGAGGCATGGAGGGGTTGGAGGAAGGAGTGGGAAGGAGAGGAATGAGGTAATATTTTAATTACAAACAAATTTTTAAAGAAAAATATAAAAAAAATGGATTTTTGAGGAACAGAAAAATGGGAATTTTTACAAAATGGTCAGAGATTCCATGTTAACATTATACTTTCCATGTATATGAAGCATATATGCATGTGCACTTCAGTTTTAAAATAGCGCCTAATGATTCACAACAAATCATAGCTAAAAGTTCCCATTTAAATACTGGCAGCAATAGAATGAGTTACACAATGAGTGTAGATGAAGCTCAGCACTGGAGCACACTTGCTACTTTTTATGCAGTTCTGTATTACATCTAGTACACCTTGTGTCAACCCCCCCTTTATAGTAATCTACCCTGTCATTAGAAAACGGGTCATTCACGTGACTGCATTATCTTGTTTTCCAGAAGCACACCAAGCCATTTTCATAACATGCACAAGGCAGTCATTCGTATCATTATACATATCATTCTTCCATGTCACATAGTTCCTTCTTCTAGCTCTTCAAATTTTCATGCTTTAGTATTATTCCAGAATATAAATTTTAAGCATCTTCAGGTTTGAGTCAAAAAAAAAAGGTTGGTTTTTTTTTTTTTTTTTTTCAAAGAGAAAAAATTTCATGTTTTGAGAAGCAGGGCCAGCCTTGGGGACAGAGATGAAATAATATGATTTGAGAGGCGCTATGTTCTCAGAGGCCTGTATTTTCTCTTTTAAACAATTCCTATGGAAGTGACAGTCCCAGGGAAACAGCCTGGCTATGAATTGTGGGAAGGAACAGGTTGTCAGAAGACTTCTCATTGGCTGTGAGTGATGTCATGGCTGCTGCCAGTTGGCTCATAATGCTGAGTTAATACACCGCATCAAGTGGTTCTTCTGATTTTTATGTATACATTTCAGTATGCGATTGCAATAAAACAGTGTGAGCGTCGAGTTTCTGGGTAATTACTATGCTTCTCAAACCCCTTGGGTCCAGAGGTGCACGGTGTATGGAGCTAGGAAAACACTTGCAGGCAGGAGGATTCCCGCCGTCTGGAACTCTCAGTGGAGGCCAGTGATGGAAGCGCTTAAGAAGTAAATCAGACTCAGGATCACTGGTGGCTTGATCAGAACCGCATACAGGAAAGGGGGCGACAGGAGTGGTCTTGAGGATGGTCCCCTAGGCCTGAGCATTCCAAAGCAAAGAGTGAGCGTTTGAGAGCCTGGAGCTGCTGTGTGGATGGAGCACCAATACCCCAAGGTCAGGGGGATGGAGACTCTGTGGATGCCGGACATCCACCCTAGACCACCTTTCCGATGTTTAGACTCTGAAATATGGTGGTTGAGGATTCCTATGTTCTCTAACACTTTCCGGGACCAGTCCAACTTGGCTGGTTCCTGTTTCTTGCTACTGGCTCTTTGACCTCTGGGAAGCAAATTTCTAAATTCTTTAGGCCTCCACTCTCTCTGTGGCTGTTCACAGATTTCCTCTTTTCAATTAACTGTTTGCTCCTTCTATGTGTGAAGTTGTTCAGGAAAAGGTATTTAACATTGAAGGCCTGTTTCACTTCTTTTTCTTCAAAACGATGCCCTGAAACATCATTTGTTTTTTCTTCGTTAGAAAGAGGAAATGGCATTTTATCAAAGGCAAGTGGGCTCACTCTGATGGGCTGGAGTTCTGTTCACCACCAAGAGCCGGGGTAGTTTGATTAGGTACTAAACTTGGCACAGGGAATCCTTCATTCATCCCATCAGCCAAGTCACGCCAGGGGGCTCAACTTTTGGGAAATTAATGACCCACACTTTCCTCCTGAAGACTGTGGGCAGCTCATCTATTTGATCACAATTTCAGTAAATAGTAATCAACTCTTCATAAAATCCAACTAGAGGCACCTCAGATTCAGAACCTGTTGATTGTCCACCTTATCCTGAATTCAGGAAAGGTTTTATATGTTACTCTAACGGCGAAAGTCTTATTATTAGAAAAAAAGTAAATAAAAATGTATTCCATATTAGATACATATATGTCATCAATTGAATTATAAAGTAGGTGACCTTTGATTGTTTTAGGACCTAAACTGAAGAGGAAATTTTACATAAAATTTGCATGTCAATAGCTTTGCCTATTAATATTCCAGTGTATAGGCCACTATTAATAGAGATCACTAACTGGCAATAGATAGTCTCCAAATGATGAGTACTTGGTTTACAAACCTTCCCATGAACTCACTTCTGTTTTTAACTTGCACCCATGAATCATTTGAAACAGACAGAAGACTGGCAACTACACCATCCTGGGCCATCCTGCCACCTGGTGACTGAGACAGGGACGGAATGCCAACTGCCTTCCCCTCATGTTCCGTTATTACAGTAACCCCTGGCATCTTTGGAGGGTTGGATCCATGTCCTCTGAGGACCCCCAAATCCCATATCTGAATTATATAAAGCATTTATAAAGGGGACTGGAATGCACATGGTGTGAAAGTAGAAAAGAGGGAACCATCTATAAGAGAAAGAGCATGAAAGAAAAGAAAGCAAGGGAGAGAAAAAAAGAAAGGAAGGAAAGGAAGGAAGGAAAGAAAGAAAAAAGAAAGAAAAAAGAGAAGGAAATGAAGGAAGGAATGGAACGAACATGTGCACATCCTTTCATAGCCTTGAAATCACCCCCCAATGGCAGGTAAGCCTAATTCAATGTAAACTTCATAGACTGATAAGTTATTGTTATACTTTAGTGAATATCGACAAAGGCGATTTTTGTTTATGTACCATCCCCAAATAGGTAGTTTGAATGAAAGAAATGTTTGGGAATGTGTGTGTGTGGGGGGGGGGTGTTTGTATCTTTGTTAAATAAGAGTAAGATCATCATCAACATGAAATTCAGCAATGTGATTGAATCTGAGGAGTAAAGGGGCGAAGACCATATAGAGCCCAGTGGAGCTGCCAAAGCACATATGCTAGATCTGAGTTGCTTAGAAGTCTTTCCATTTTAATCCATTATTATCCAAAATGTTTGCATTTATTATGAACATACTTCTTATATGAAGATGATATATTTACTAGAACAAGGAGTCTCTTAGAAAGTGCTAGGAACGCAGTCTAGTTAGGAGTATCATAAAAAACCTCCCAACAGGCACCTGAGGAGCAGATGCCTCAACAGCATCTAAGGCCAAGTCCAAGGAATGTCTGTATGCTCATCCTGCGAAGACCTGGGCAGAACCAGTGTGAGGACCCTGAGGAGGTGTGGTGGGGTGGGTGGCTTGCAAGCTGGAGAGAAGTTTGTGCAGATTCAGATAAAAGAGAGTGAGATGAAATTCTGTAGGAGGAGGCTGCTTGTTCACCCCGGCTGCCCAGAACCAAAATAACCACACAGAAACTATATTATTTAAAACACTGCTTGGCCCATTAGCTCTAGCTTCTTATTGGCTAACTCTTACATATTAATTTAACCCATTTCTATTAATCTGCTAATCACCATGAGGTCATCACCTACCAGCAAAGTTCTATTTGGCTCTGGCAGGGCTACATGGCTTCTCTCTGACTCCGCCTTTCTTTCTCCCAGCATTCAGTTTAGTTTTCCCCGCCTACTTAAGTTCTGCCCTGCTATAGGTCCAAAGCAGTTTCTTTATTCATTAATGGTAATCACAGCATACAGAGGGAAATCCCACATCAAGATTCTGACAAAAAAAGGGGAGTAGGTAATGACTTGGTTTGCACCAGCTGGTTCCTAGGCCTTCTACATAGCTACCATGAAATTGAAATGAAATTTATGCCCTGGCAATGCTGAAGCCTGCATGGGCAGCCCATTTGTGGTGGTTCTGTTGAACTTGTCCATAGTGGGTTTCATGGTCTAAGTTGATGAGGACAACTGACCAGGTCTCTTCCTAGCATGGCTACCACAGTAGGATTTCTTTCTGTGGACCTTGTCCCTGAGAACAGGTGCATTCGTGATGAGCTTACTGAATGTTTACCAGACATCTGAAAGGCTTCTTTCCCCCTCCACTGAGATAAGGGCTTGGCTGGTTATCCAATTGCTGGTTATGGAGGGCTTTGCACTTCATTTTTAAAACACAGCTCCTATTTTCTAGTACACATAGTCACTGACCTAGGAAGCTATAAATATCAGGGGTTTGTGGATAACCTAGAGTCATGCTGCACCCACTTAAGGGAAATTTTAAGATTTTCTCCTTATTCTTAAACTGCACGATATCCTAGAGGATTTTAAGTTTGTTAAAAATAAAAATAAACCACTTCTAGTGTTTTCCCATCTGTATATAGCACGTGTGGACAGTACCAGCGGCCAGAAAATGCATCAGACTCCCTGCACCTGAAGCTACAGATAGCCATTGGCTGCCGTGGAGATTCTGGGAACCAAACCCAGGTCCTCTGCAAGAACAGCAAGTGCTCTTAACTTCTGCGCCACCTCTCCCACTTCAATGCCTTCTTATTTTTATTGTTCTCAGGTCGAACACGAAGTTCATGGCTGTGAGACTCCACCACTGGACTGTGTGGAAGACTCTTCTCTCTCTTTAGCTCTAATTTTTTAAAGAGAATTTTCCTCCTGAGATCCGTACTTGTAGGGTGCTGAATACCTGAATAAAGCCCTCCTTCTTACGCGTCTCCCACACATTTTCAGTGCTAACGTAGCTCAGCTGCTCACAGCATTCTTTATCTTTTCTTTATAGTTCTCTGACTTGACTCTTCTACCACGACGGCACGAGCTACTGAAGTGGGAAAAGGAGAACTCAAGCATGCTCAGTATGTCTTCTTGAGATTCTATAAAACACCTTTTGCATTTAGTAATCTTAAAACCAAGCAGAGTGTGATTTATAATGCTACTCCCATGTACTTTTCTGATAAGAAAATGAAGACGAGAATGGAAAAGACAGGACGGGGCGGGGGGAGAGGGCACGGTATGTTGTTTTAACGTTTGCTGAATTTCAAATTTTCTAAAAGTATTATTTTCTACTATGAATTTTGGCAGGTATGATTTTTCCATCTGTTGAGTCTGCCTTCAGGCTCAATTGCAGATTTGTGTAGCATTGCTTGCACTGACTCGTGGGGCCCTTTCCAAGGTCACCCCTAAAGCTAATGTATGTATGCACTCCTGAGATCCAGTCTGTCTTTTGAAAGCTGAGATTACTTACAGAAGAGAAGGCAACTTGGAAGTAGTTTTTTTTTAAGTAGTATTGTTTTTGAAACAGAAGTATAAAATTCAGGTCGATTCAAAAGCGGATCTTACATGATGGCAACTTTATATCCATGGTTTAGCACTTCCTTCTGTTTGAGACTACACTTCATCCCTTATCCTCAATGTATTAGTTGGTGGATTACGATAGTCTGGCTGCTGATTCGGGCTTTTCTAATATCCACCTTCTTTTCTTTACACACACACACACACACACACACACACACACACACACACACACACACACACGACATTAAGGCAAGCTTCCCAGAGTGCCAATCAATAAAGCAGATAAAACATCTCTGAAAATGTCAGTAGATGGGGAAAGTATTTTTAGCTGGGCTCTCATGCAGAAAGAGGCATATGAACATGTTGGAAAGCTCCTTGCAAGATGTGGGGGATGGAGGGGAAACTGCCGTAGGACAGGACATGGAGGTGGGGTCTTATTGACTGAAGCATTTCTTCCTTCATAGTCCCACTATTGGCAGAAGAATCTCCAACTCAACTGATATCCAATACTGGGCTGCTGAGACTGGCAGGATCTTGCACCCACAACCTGGGAACACCACGTGCCGTGTGAGGTCACATGATGACTGCACTGGAGCCGGGTGGAGCTGCAGGGCTGAGGTACACAAACTTTGTCCTGACTCCTGCAAAGGAGTAAAATCCATTCGTCTGCATAATTTCCCAGGCTTGAGGTAGGGGTGAAGCTTCTTAGGCTGAGGGCTTGTGGGCACAGTTTATTCAGCTGCAAAACAATGGGTGCAGAGCATCTCCAGCAAAAGTCAGGAGGATTTGCAGCTCTCCCTTGGTAACTGTAGGCACCCGAGGCACCAGAGTAGGCATTAAAATGTTAGATATCAGGCTACAGCTGAGTACAAATTTGGGGATGAAAAGAGAAAGCATCACCAACAACATACAGGTTTTCCAACTCGAACCATCAGCTCCTCTGCAGATGCTGTCTGCGCTGTTATGAGCTGAGTTATGTGCCCACACGCTTCATATGTTGAATTTCAAACCCACAAAGTGGTGGTGCTCCTGATAAAGATGGTCTGCCTCCCTCTTTCTGTTTCTGTCTATTTCTGTGTGTGTGTGTGTGTGTGTGTGTGTGTGTGTGTGTGTGTGTGCGCATGATATATGAGGAAATAGTTCAATGATTGTTATTTACAATCCAAGAAGAGGTGTTTCATCAAGTACCAAACCCGACAGTACCTGGATCTTGGCATCTACTGCAGTGGTTCAGGTCTTGAAGGTTTGCTTTGGCAGCCCTAGGGACCTAAGTGTGTATCCTATGGCCACCCCAATGGGCTACACATAAAGAGTGGTCCACAGGCTGGGGGTATTAGAAGACACCGTGGGCCTATAAAGGGTAGCACCTAATCTTAGACAGTCCTTAGTTGAGGTGTGCCTTTGCGGGGACTGCAGGCCCTTTGCCTTTTCCCCAGTTGGTTTTCAATAGCTCTGAGAAAGACCAGGACCAAATCAACTAGTGTGTGTGTTGCGGGGAGGGGGACAGGTATTTGGGTTACACTTCTAGATCCCGGTCCATCACTGAAGGAAATCAGGTAGGAATTCAAGGTAGGAGTCAGGAACTGAAGCAGAGACCGTGAAAGAAAGCTACTTACAGGCTTGCTCTGCATGGTTAGCTCAGCCTGAGGTTTGTTTTTTTTTTTTTTACAACCCAGGACCACCAGTCCAGGATTGGCAACACACACAGTGGATTGGGCCCTCCCCAGCTCTTCCCACACCCATCACTAATCAAGAAGATGCCCCGCCAACTTGCCTACCCACTAAGCTGGTGGAGACATTTTCTCAGTTGAGGTGCTGCCTTCCCATATGTCTCCACTGAAGTCAAACTGACGAAAACACTAAGGAGCACAGGCCTGACAGACATTCTTCTGTCATTATCATCCGGTCCTCTCATTCTAGACGCGAGGCTTTAGTCTGGGAGTTAAATAAACATTTTCTCTTCGTAAGTGAATTGATCCGGTGCTCCATCACAGTACCACTAAGCTAAGACACCGCATTAAATAAAAATTGGCGTAAGCACCAAATTCTTAGCAGCTGACAGGTATTCTCGCCTCCACCTGGCCTCTACACACTCTTATCATTTACACATTAAATTGTATTTTCGCTCCAATTTTCAAGAGTAAAGAACAGATTAAAGTTCAACTTGAGAATGTTTCCTTTAGGAAAATAAAAACTAACAACGCGGAAACGTCCCATCCTCGGTCCCACTCTTCAGCTGGCTGAAACAGAACCCTCCTTGCTATTAGGGTGACAGGGGGTGGTGACGGGAGGTTCCCTCAGTTTCCCCAGTTGTCAACTAAGAGGACAGAAGCAACAGGTGCTCCACAAATCCCCCTTCAGCAGTCACAGTTCAGGGCTCTTGACGATAGCTGTTTAGGTCCTATAGGGCTTACAGAATCCCATTTACTAATAGTACTATTTGTAATTTTGAACAAGATACGGTAGCAGTTAGTCAAATCTGAGTTCATGGAGACTGCTTCTCTCCAAAGTGCCCCTCTGGCTATAATTTCCATATGCATATTTACCTTGATTGCTTCGCCCTGTGATACTAATTTTAACAACCCTATTGAGCACATCGTGCTTTTGAAATGCCGGGAGAGAACTAAACAGAGTCAAGGGTCAGAAGCCAGATCTGCTTCTGTATAAAATTACAACTTAATTACTAGCTGCATCCAGGGGCCAGGCTGATTTTAATTTGGAACTCATTAGACCGACTATTTAGAATCTATGTTTTAACTATAACATTAGGGAGTCACTGATGTCACGGCGATCCCAGCCTCTCTCCTAGCTGCTCACTGCTCCCACTGAAATCACGGCCACTAACTTGTTTGCTGCAGCCTTCATAAAATCTAATGTGCCTTTTAAAAATGCCCTTCAGCAAATGCATTTAGGAAGGAGTCTACAGGAATAAGGCATCCTTGCTTATGCTAAAAGACCCAACGACATGTGGCAACACAGATTTAGTTTTGACATTATTTTAACATAACAGTAGAAGCCGCAACAACCCTGGTGGCGCAGCAAGGCACCCCAGGAAATGCCTGGAAATAAGGAAATGGAGTTCTGCAGGGGTTCAAAGGAAAACAACAATCAATATTGAACATGACAAGAAAGAGTCATTGCTGAAGTATGTTCTGTAGATGACTAATGGTGCAGTCAGAGAAGCTCTTTGCTAGAGAGAAAGCACACCATCTAATAGGCTGGAAAGAGTATATTCAAATAATATAGCATATAGAAGATTCCTGCCAAGATGGACTCGCTGAGGATCTCAGAGAGGGAGGAAGGGTTTGCTCCTGAAGAAAGTTGGTATGATTTTCTTGCAGAACTAAGTTTTGGTTTTAAGCAGTGGAAGTTTAAACAAAAGTATTGACACTGCGTCGTCATTTGGAAACATGACTAAGGGAAGGTTTTCTCTTTAATGCACAGAAAACTACAAAGAAATCAGAAAAAAATGTGATTTGTGGCCATTTAACCTCTGTGAGAGGCAGAAGTAGACTTGGGAGATGTGGGGTTACATAGCATGGAGTGACTTCTTTGGCCCCCGCATCCCACTCACCTGCCTGCCCTCTGTATGAACAGCCCCTCTTATCTTGGCTTCCCTTTAGAAATGGCTCACCAGTTAGTGCAGAGTTAATTGTGTGTACATGAGCACACACACACACACACACACACACACACACACTGTCATTTCCAGAATGTATAGTTGTGTTTTTGCCTTGGCTTGGAGGAGTCCTGCTTAGTGGTAACATGAGCTTGGTGCAATTCTATGAATCTCCTTCAACAAACTTCTTTGAGCAGAATTCTATAATTGTATCTGAAGGGGAAATAGAAGGGTGTTTTGGGAGACTGGCTGTCCCTGTGAGAGCCCCAGCACCCCCACAATAGTTACATACCAATGACGTCATGTCAAACACAGGTTTGTCAACCCCCTACTGAGATGCATAATTACGGAGCAGCTCTGAAAATCTCCATGCACAGAAGTCTGCATCGGGAACAAAATCAGATAGGCCTTCTTAGATGTCTTTTAAGCCCAAGTCACCTAAGTTAGATGAATCTATTTGCAAAAGGCTGAATATCACATTTAGGCATGGGGTAAGATGTAGGAGCAGCTCAGAGCTGACAGCTAAGTCAAAGTATCCTAGCAAGAGGGAATCCCAAGGAACTCCGAGAAGCACACAGTGCATATGGAGATGCAGACGGTAGCATAAGGACAGTGCCGGGAAGGCCCCATCTCTCTGCTCTGCTGCCCTCAACCTTGCACACAAATGCCTCATTGGACCCCACGACGAGAATCAGCACCCCATTTCTTGAGCGATATTGTGTTATACTTCAGGGAGTTCTGAGTCTGCCAAGATCTGATTCTTAGTACCGAAGCTCTTTTTCCAAGAAAAATTTTTATCCAAGAACTTCCTCTGCGTCTAAGCTTACTTTCAGTTCTGAGTAAATAAACAGCAATGCTCGGTAAGAATTGTCGAAGACAACACTGACTCCTAAGCAACCAGTCACTCACCCTGCAGAACACTGAGGTTAGATTCTTGCTCAGATCAGGCAGCTGCTGCTGTTACATAAGAGTTGATGGCCTACACAAGGTACTCACAGGCTGTCCTACTAGGGGAGGATTGCCCAAAGTCATTCATGGTGAGAACATTCATTTCTCTTACTCTGAAGCATTTTCTGGGAACTTTCATCACATCAGTTAAATTCTTTTTCCATTGTTTCTTTACGATTGTATCTGATGCATGTACAGCCACAGAGTGAAAATCATATCCAGTGGTTGGAGAGTTAGTTTGGTGCTTAAGAGCACTGAAACTCTCCCACAGGACCTGGGTTCAATTGCCTGCACCCCCTTGACAACTCACAACCATTTCTAGCTCTAGTTCCAGGAGTTCTGGTGCTCCTCTGACTTCCAAGGGGACTGCATGCACACGGTGCACAGACATGCATGCAGGTAAAACACCCATATACATATAAAAATAATAATCAAAAAGAGAAAATTAAGAAAAAATCATGTCCAACAGAAGGGGCAATCTAGGGTTCGGAGTGAACTCTGTGTTGGAGCACTTGCTGAGTGAGTGTCAGGCCCTGGGTTCAATTCCCAGCACTAGAAAAAAAGGCAGGAGGCCTATTTAGAATTCTGCAAAGAGGCAGGCTTTATGAGTTCACCTGAGTATTCCTTCTCTCAGGAAAGGCAAACCAGGAGGAACACCAGCTTGCAGGGGATGTAACTGCGTTGTGTGAAAGGGTAAAAGAAGAGATGGGCGAACAAGCAGGTTTGGAAGCTTATTTGTTGGGAATGAATTTCAAAAACACAGTTGAAGTCCCGGTGGAGCTCTTAAAAATCTAACTCGTACCCTGCAGAGGTAGGCTGCAGTTTCAACCAAGATCAGCCCACAATTTATTTATTTAGTCCCCCAATGTTTCCAGAATCAACCCCAAACAGTGCTACATTTGTTGCGGCTAGAGATGTAAAGACTTTCTAGTTCTTAGACACCAGCAAGGCGGTTTAGACTCTCCTCCTGCTATCACAAATACCTGAGGCAAACTAAGCTAGTTAAGAAAGGGTCATCAGGTCACAGTTTTGGAGGCTGAAGGAAGAATCACCATAGCCCAGGGTGAGCTGGGGTCTCCCTGGAGCTGCATCACCTCATTGTGGATCACAGTGCTGGGAACGTGAATAAGAGCAATCACATAAAACTGGAAGAAGGCGAGAGCCTGCGTGGAACAGGCTTAGGCTTGGGTAACAAACTGTCTCCTGTGAGTAACACTTTAGTCCTTTTTGAAGGAATATTCCCACCGCCCTTCAAAGAACCAAAGACCTACCCCTAGTCACTATTTCTTAACGGTTCCACACCACCTCCAAATACTGCCATTTGGAGGCCTAACTCCTAATACATGAGCCTTGTAGGGATAAGAGTGGGGCGAATAAGAATATAGAAGCCTTAATCGTGGTGTTGTGACTGTTCCCTGGTTCAGGCTTCTAGGGGGGAGCAGTCCTCCTACAGCCTCGCGGGGTTGAGTGAACGTAGGGAGTCTCCATCTGTTGCCCCCATCATCTCCGATATCCCAGCTCCAGCAATGGGAATTGCTTGTGGGGTATGCTGAGGAGCTGTATAATCAAAAATCAATGATCCAAACGGAGGTCTGTTGTTCTACAGCTCAGCTGGTGTAATATTACAATGCCAATCCTAATGGAGTTACATAGAATCCATCAAAATACCAGGATGCAGGGGTCAATGAGAACGGCAATGCCTCACTTCCCGGCAATTACCACTTATTACTGGGGCAGAGCTTTCTCTCTGCTATTCAGCTTACTTCAATAAATAATACTACGCAGCCCTGCGGGGCAGTCGCGGGAACATTGCTCCACGGTTGCAGCTTCGCAGTCAGATCAATAGCCAGTTCTTTGGAGACACAGGTGAGAAGCCGTGCATACAGCCATAGATGAACTCACCTCTGCTTAAGGTTTCAGAATTATGTACTGCAGCCTCTTTTCATCTTTGATATCTACCGGAGTATCAAGGAGCTCCCTGCACTCTCAACTTTTCTGACTTTTGCACCCACAGAAAACAGCCACCTAGTCCCTAAAAAGGAAAAATTAGAGCGTCCCAAAACTTCACTTCTTTTGATCCTGCCTCCATGGCTCCTGCTTACCTTCCTTGCTTCTCTGGATTCATTTATACAGATTTTCCCACCCTTGGTTTTAAAGAGAAAATATAAGTGACAGAGATTTCATAATTTTAAGAGGTGGCTGTAGAAGGAAGTGATGTAATGCTGGGGCCCCTGCACCTCTCACCCGATTCTGTCGTTAACTCCCTCTCCCAGGCGGTCGGTCGGTCTTTCTTTCCTCATAATTACAGTGAAAATTGGATTAGAAGGGTGGTTGTAAACTGGTGGCTGACTTGTGAGCCGTGCGACACAGAGATATTTGTAGTAGTTGTTCATTAATAGTATGACTTTAATGTTTGGAACCAGTGTGCACTTTCCGTTCTACCATGGCTACCAGCAATTCCCATGGTGTTTCCTAGGTCTACTCCTGGCATTTACATTTTATAGCCGCCCCTGTGGTGCGCCTCAGCATTTACCTCTAGCTAGTCAGTGATGGTGAACAGTTTGCAACGATACAGGTTGAACATCTTTACTCCCAAAATGTATAACCTAAAGTACTCCAGCATCTGAAGCTTACTGATCGCTCCTACAACGGTGGAAAAGCCCACATCCAATCTTGTGTGACAAGTCACAGTCATAATGCAACCCTGCTAAAGACACTGTCTAAAATCGCTTTCAGCCTGTGTGTACAAGATATTGTTCAAACAGTCATGCATTTCATGCTTAGATTTGGGTCCACTTCCTAAGATCTATCATTGTATATAAGCAACTATCACAAAGCCAAAGTTATCTGAGATACAAGACACTCATGATTGGCCCAAGTTACTTATAAACAAGCAAAGCAGCCAAGAAGGACCACAGAGTTGATACCAATCTTCTCCATGCAGCAAACATTGTCCCAACAATTTCGCTTCTCCCATACTCACCTGATTTCCTATTAGGTGACATTGTCACCATGGTTTCTTTCATATTAGGAAACCTTGTCACTATGGTTTGAATGAGGGTGGGCTCAAAGGTTCATATAGAAAAGCTTGGCTCCCAAAATGCTGGCACTGGGGGCACTGCAAACAGACCCTTAGGCAGAGCCTAGCAAGAGATCCTTAACATTGGGCTAGTGCCCTTACAGGTCTCTTCCCTTCTGTCCCTTGCTGTCACCCTTACTTCCATGCTTCCTAGTCTAGATGTGACTACCTTCCCTGACACATTCTATTACCATAGATACTTGGTGATTCCTCTGAGACAGAAAGCAGTGGGCTAAGGAAGGGGGTAAACCCAAATCCAGAGATTTACAAGGATAAGTTTTGGAGGCGTAATGGATAATGGAAGATTAGGTCTCTCTGCCACCTCTGGTTGAACCTTTTGGGGACTTGGAAACCAGCATATGTTGGAGTTTTGTCTTTCTGCTCCTTTTCTCTTCGGTGAGATAGAATGTCTGTGAGTGGAGGAGCCCAGCCAACGTAGCAGGGACCCACGCCCAGGCACAAACGCGGAGCTTTGATCTGCTCGTCCTTCTGCACAAGCCGCCCACAGGAAAGAAAGCAGGACCAGGGAGTCAGGAGAACACGGTTGAACTCTGGAAACAGGTTGAGCAGCCACCACTATCTGGAGCTCCGACTTCATCATCCATGTCCTAGGTTTCTTATCTGTGAAATAGTGATGTTGGGGGTTCAGAATGAAGTGGGCACCAGTTTTTCACTTGGTATCTGTTTATGTTCCATTCACAGAGCCTAGTATGCTACTGATATTACTGGGTACTTGATCAATACATATTATATTTGATATTTATATTTGTGTTTATATAAATGTATATACATGTATATGTATACTAAAATATATAAAAAGCATGTTTGCAATTACCGATCAAGTACTGAGAAAACACTAAATTGTCCAATTCTGAATATTCAACTGTCTGTTCATTCTGTCCAGTGAAAGGGATATTTACACCTCACAATAGTTTCTCTAGATATGGTGTCGAGGGGCCACCTTTTAGTCCTACCATTCATGACTGAATCAGCACAATCCCTAACTATATTTCTCTGTTCCTAGTTCCTGTGGCCATGGCCAAGATTGTACCTCCCTACTGATGTCCATGGCCCCAAGCGCCATAACAGAAAAATGGCTATTTGACCATTTCACTAGAATCCAAGCAACTAAGGCAGGATCCTCTTTTTCCTTGAACCCTTAATACAGAGTTTCTACACCATCAATATTTCGTATCAGATGTTCTTCAGTTGTCATGGTGACTGTCTTGAGAAATGTAGGATATTCACCAACATCCTTGACCACTGCTCACCCTCTAGCATCCTTGTTGTGGCAATAAAAATGTCTCCAGACATGACCAAATGTCCCTCATGAGGCAAAATTCATCCCTGGTTGTTACCAGATCTAGTGAACCTCTTTGCTCAGAGGAATAAAACTTCACCTGACTTCATAAAACAATAGTATGCTTTTCTTAATTTAAGTGACAAGACATTTGCTTTGGACATTTCTAAAACTGGATTTTATTTTCTTTAGTAAGTGAATTGACTGTCTGGGCTTTGAGACATAACTTCTGGTGATAAAATAGCCAGGAAGCATCTTCTGTGTTCCAGGGTGTCAAGGGTCTCAAGGGGATTGCACACACAGCTGGTCTGCCTCTAGCCTATATGACAGCGCAGCCTGTTTTTGAGAGATCTGGTAGTAGGAACATAAGAAAAACATATGTCCCTCAACTCCATTGTTTCTTTAAACCAGACGAAACCAGTGGAGCTAAAGCTGGGGCCCCTCAGCCCTGACCATACATATCCCATGTCATGCATCATGCAGGTATTTCTTAACCAAAGTAAATCTTCCCCAAAGCAGAGGCACCTAGATAAAGAACATATGCGGCCACATTCTGCTTCCTCCTAGGGCCACCATGCCCTGGCTAGGAGTTGTTTAAGATGCAAACACAAACTCACTATCCCCTTTCAGACTGAGTAAGTGGCCAAAAAATACAGAGGTCTAAATTGCCTGGTTTACCTTCTCTTTGGAGGGTGTGGAGAGACAGACAGACTGCCCTTCTTTGTTCCATTACACCTCCATCAGAGCATCTGAGAAGCATAATTCGCCCACTCTGCCGGCTGTGCACACGTCATAAATTCTGTAGTCAGCGCTTGCCCTTCCCTTTTCATATGCGGTGTGTCCTCGGCGGCACTAATTACATGACTGCTAATGGTCCCCTGCTTCGAGTTCCGGTTTTGGATGAAATATAGACCAGCCTGAAGCAGGGTACCCAGGCAAAAGCCTCGACGGGCCCCACAGCAAAGTGTTTTCTAAAGTCCAAATAAGGAGCAAGCCTGAGAAGCTTAAAATGGAGGAAGGATGACACATAGAGTCATTTTGACTTGTAAAACTAAGGCAATAAAGAAGATACATGTGAAGAAGTCTTCAGAACCTTGCCTAGGATTAGATACAGTCCGATTCCTTAAGCTTTGCCTTAAACATCACTTCCCTGTGGTCTTCCATAACTCCGTCCCAGCATCCTTCCTCTCCACCACACACCGTTGGTTATGTTCTTTGCTCTTCTGTTGGCCTATGGTATCTGCACATCTGTAGGGGATCCCAATACCCTGGACAAATGTCTGAAGCCATACATAGCACCAAACCTTACCTGTATTATAATTTTCCTATATCTGCATAACCGTGGCAAAATTTAATTTATAAATTAGACATCATGGATGATTAATAACTAAAAATAAAATAGAAAACTATAGCAAAATACCCCAATAAAATGGTATCTCTGTGTACTGTACTTTCTGGGACTCTGAGGTAGCATGATGTCTACATGATGAAATAAACTGAGGTGAAAGGCACAGACACTGTGATGTGGTGTCATGCTGCATACTACATGAGGGTCACATAAACACAAGCAATGTGATGTCATACAATCAGGCTGCCATCAGACATGACTTCTGTGTGACTGACAGGTGGTATATACAGTCTGCATGCCCTGAACAAAAGAATGGTTTATACTACTGGCAGCGAGCCCTATGAGGAGGCATCATGCCACTCCAGGTGAACACTTTTAGCATTATGAGCTGTTGACCTCTGTAAATTTTCATTTAATATTTCAGCTAGCATTTGGTCACACAAAGCTGAAACTGGGAAAAGCCGAGGCATGAAGAGTTGTGGTCTGAGATTGCTAGCTAATATCATATGTCACTCATTTTCACATTTGTCTTTCCTGTGTGTGCTTGGCTTCTCTGTGTATAGTACATTAAAGAAACCTAAAAGACGACACTCATTGGAATTTTTAATAAATGATCATCTAGGGTGACTAACTAAGTGAGAGGACTTTGTCATGCTGACCATTTCCCCAGTAATGACAAAGTAAAATAGTGTTTGTTCACTAGAAAGACCTAGGTATAAATTCTGAAGTAAATGAATAGCTCATTTCTGGGTTCCGGTCTCCCTGCTTCTTGAACACAGAGACTGACATGAAGTGGTCGTGAGGGTCTTCAAGAGATAGCTGGGAAAGGGATGCTGGAGAAGCCTGTCAGCATATCCTTATCAGGGCTTGGAAAGCTGGAGCCAAACTCACGACCTATTGCTTGATTCATCCTGCCCTGCCTTTTACTATCACCCCCGACTCCTACCCGCCGCCCTTTACCATTGTTAGGAGGTTGGCTTCATCTCTTTGTTTTCAGCTCCTTCACTGCACAAGTAGGAACCTATGCACATGAAAGGTTTAGAGAAGAAACACAGATGCATGCATAGTGTTTGCTCTAAAGTTTGTGAGAGTTGAGACAGCTGCTCTGATGGATACTAAAGATAGGGTCCGAGCCAGCCAGACTCAAGAAGGATAAAGAAAGCAGAGTCATTGCCTTAGAAAAGTAACCAGGATTTACCTGTTTTTCACAGGACACAGGGAAAAATGAGGGCTGGGACAAGAGTATGTGGCCTCTAATGCAATAAGGAGCTTCTCCTTATTGCCACTAAGCCTTAATTCCCCAGGAGCTGGCTTCCCCTCCTTTGTCACTGAGGGGCTATGGGGTTGTTCTAACTGTGTGAATAACACCTAACAAGTCCTGACTAAATGCAGTGCACAGAGGTCAAAGATGGGATACATTGGCTCAGGGACTTTGTGAGTGGAGGCTAAAGGCACACATAGAGAAATCCAGAGTTGCTACAGCGTCCTCGTGATGTCCCTCTCTGCCCTGCTGTATTCTGAGCTGGCTGCATCCTCTTCTCTACACAAAGTGGCCAAGGGCTGCTCTTCTTTATAAGCCTGTCTCCAGATGGACAGTCACATCTGCACAAGCTGCTCACCAGCTTGTCCTGCCCATCAGATAAGGATGGTAGCGGGATGGTGTTCGCTAAGACATTCTAGGGAAACAGAAAGCACAGGCCACCCTTCCCATTATCTTACATGCTACGTGGTAAGTGAGACCTCCGAGATCTAGCTTAATGATAGTCCCTAATTCTCCACTCCACTGATGAAGATGTGTCCCGGTGATTTTGCCTAATGAAAAGTCCACATCTCTGAAGCATCTTCTCTCCTAGTAGCTATCCTGGTGGCCCTCTGACCCTGAGCCCTGTCAAGGCCAAGGACACAGTACCCCTTTCTGATGGTACCCCAGAATCTGTATGATAAAAATATAATTTGGAAGCTTGTAGTCTGGCTGGTCCTGGAGTTAATTCACATGCTGCTTTTAAAGACAGATGCATCTACTGTGGCCAGTGTCACAAATGGTACTGTAAAGTCTTAACACCTTTTCAAACTCGATTCACTCTTGATGTTGTAAGAAAAGACCGAGTCAATAAATGAGAAGTTGAATCTCTGTTTGTGATCCATTTTGCTAACGTATATTAAATATCACCTGCAATTTGAACTTACCTCATAAAATGTTTACATGCCATTAAATGCTCCTAACATCCCTTGTGTAAATTAAGCAGACTGTGATGTCCCTCATTCCAAGGAGCAACATTACTTAAAGCTGTAAAATACTTTCAAGCAATAAATCAAATAGCTTGCTCCTTAAAAGTGGGATTATAAATATGAAAGGCAACAATATAACCCCCAATGTCTGTACTTGAAATGCTTTGGGGAAAATAGAAAAGAAAGAAACCGTGTGATTTGGATGTTCAGTTCATCTGATCACGGCACGTTGGGCATCTGTGTTCCTGGAAAATGTTTTCTGCAATTACGCTTTCCAAAACACACAACTATTCTTTATGTAAAAGGGACAAGTCCACAGGAACCTATTCATCCAGGGGCTGCCATCTCAGCCAGCAACTTCGCCAGCACGTAAGTGGTCTTCTCGGTTGGAAGAATTCTATAAAGAGCTTCCTGGTTGAGAAGTGCTTAGAAGTCTCACTTGCACCCCATGTGCCTTCCACACTGTTGCTTTTTATAAAACCTCTTCCTCCTCCCTCGGCTGAGCCATCAATGGGCTGTTTTCTTGCAAGTGCTCCAAGTTTAATGGAGCTTAAGTGAGACACAGACCATTAACGCAGTATCAATATTTATTTTTGGTTGCCACAGAAACAGATAGCAGACGGTGGGGGACTTCTTTCCCCATTTGAGCCAAAGGTTCTTTTGCAGACTAATATTCTGTTTTAGTTTCTTGGGGGGGGGTAAACAGGGATTCTCATGGGAGTTAATAAACCATCATTTATTTATTAAACAAAATCATATAGATGAGGGTCCAGACTTAGTGGGTCCAGACATTGTGTGTGTGTGCATGCACACATGTGCTAGTATATGCAAGCATATGTTTATACATGCACAAAAGGATATACACTCAGTTTATGTAGCTCATAGACCTCTCTCCTTTCCCATCTCCCAACCTGGTCACTCTTTGGCTCCTTCGCTGCCGGGCAAAGGCTTCCCCAGCATCACCTCTCCTGTTCCAGACGTTCTGTTTTCTAACCTCTTAATCAGGTTTGAGGCTCTGAGGAAGTGCATGCCCTGCTTGCTAATTGTGTTTACCTTTGTAACAAAACTGTAGATGGCTATGGAGCAAAGGCCATCATCAGGTTTTGGTTTGAATTAATCCAAGAGACTGGGGCACTCACGGCATGGTTCTTTTCTGAAGGCCTCTATTCTGTTCTCCACGGCTAGGCATACTGCTACTTCTCTGAGTTGAAGGGTTTGCTCTAATGCAGAAAGTGCCACAGAATCGAGAGGCAGCACCATGTGGGAGTTTTGCTGCTGACTCAGAATCTCACCTTGGATTTGTATCATTCTTTGACATCTACAATTTTGCTCAGAGAAATAAAGACTCAAGCTCCACAGTTTTTTGCCATGGCTTTGGACCATGGGGTATTGTAGTGGTGCAGTTCTGGGTCACCAGCTGGTTACACAGTCCCTGTCAGGCCACAGCATAAGACCATTCAATGCCCCTTCCCACCTCTGGAATTCTGACCTCTCTTTGGTTTGCAATGTCATGTCTAACCTAACCATTAGTTGACTGGCTGTCCTTTTCCTTCCAACAGTCTTTGTCTTCTTCACGGAGCTGTTTTCTGCTCAGGGGTCCACCCACTCTCTTTTCATGGGTTGCCTTGCAGTTTTAAGCAATTAGATATCTTGCCATTCCAAAAGCTTGAATTCCACATTCCAGTTGTGATTATCTCTTTGAGGTTGTATTTGCTTCCGATTGCTGCATTTAAGTCACCCACAAACTGAATGGCTAAAAATTGCATCCATCTATTAGTTCATAATTTAGTAACCCTAACATCAGTTACTGCACAGTTGCGTTCTGGGCATCGAGTATAGCTAAACTAAAATCAGGGCACCGGTGGAGCTGAGACTCCATTTGCAGACTCTTCAGAGAAACCCAGGCGCAAACTCACTGAGGTTGTTTTAAGAATCCGGCTCCCTGGGATTGGAGGACTGAGGTTCCACTTCTGTGTTCTTTCTCATGTGACTACCTCCGTCTTCCAAGTTAACAGCAACATCATGAGTCTTCGCCTTCAAATCTCTCTGATTCGGTCACCAACTGGAGAATAATCTCTGCTCTTCAAAACTCACAAGATTGGGCCTAGCCCATCCAAGAAACCACCCTACCTTCAAGTTAGCTGACTGGGGAACTTGTATGGCATTTGAAAATTCATTTCTCCTCAGTATCTAAGTCAATGTTGATTAGATAACCAGGAAATGGAATTTTTTTAAGGCCTTGGAATTTAAGGGTTTTTTTTCTATTTTTTTTCATTGTACAGGGTAGCATAAGGTCCTTTGTGTGCAACTGTATAATGTTCTTGGAACATATTTCTTATACTCAAATACCCTCCTCTTTCTTGCCCCTATAAAAGGGAGCTTGAAGGTCATTCTGGATATCTTAGGATTCCACCCACCACGCAGTGTAGGACTAAGACAAGATGAAACTGGACTAGCAACAATGATGAACACAAAAATAATGTTACACACACACACATACACATACACACGTATGCACACACTCGTGTGTGCACAGCACAACCACATCTTCCTCACTGTAATGAGCCTCATGGTTTAGCAGGAGTCAGAATCACATAGGATGTCATGCTGGGACCACTGGAGTTTCTAAGTCAGGAAGTTTGGGAGGATGGGGCTTGATGATCCCCTCCCAGTGCTGCAGATGCTGAAGGTCTGAGAACAGGACTTTGAGAAGCAACGTGAACTTTGCCCATCAAAAATATCACTGCGTTCTGTCACTATATGAATTCATGTTATATTTAGAGATTTTTATACACACACACACTGTGTTTGGATATTAAGGGATACTTTTGTAAATGTTGGTGCATTGTATACATCTATTTATAAAATACTTAGAAGAGTTCCAGACAGTGGACTTTCCATGAGAATATATGTTCCACCCTTGCTGACGTCCATTCTGCTTTCAGACACTGTTTCTTTTAGTAAACTCAACTCTAGTTATCTGCTGCCTCTTATGTATTTGCAAATTTCAGCATTTCCGCCATCCCAGAAGACCTATAATGCCGTAAGCCTGGCTCTGTTCTTACTTCGTTCACTTTCCTTTTAATGAGACCCTTAAACATTCTTTGTGGCTACAGCCTGCCAACCCTCTCTTTCCCATCCTCCCCATGGACACACTTTGAAAATTCTCTGTAAAGTCCACGTTCAGAGACAACGAAATGGTCCAACACATGGCTGAGTGGATGCTGTCCTGGCCAGGAGGTTTCAATCTGCAAGAAGAAATGGGTTATAATCTTTTTTTTTCTAGTTGGACTTAATAGCCAGATCTCTGTCAACAAAAAGATCAGGACAAACTGGCTCCAACCCAAAGGGTCCAAGATGGCACTGCCCTGTGCTGGTGAGAATCAACGGGGCTTAGGATGTGTCCTCAGGACCCAGGCTAACTCCCTTGCCAGTCTTTGGCTATTGAACCATCTCTCACCAAACAAATCTCATGAAGCTCCAATTGCATCCTATGCTTAGTGATCCCACAATGCAAGGCCTTCCCTTCCCTAACAGTCTCAAGTGGAACCAGGATTAAGTTTCACTGGGCAGACAAGCATCATTACTTGACCATTGAACTTAGCTAGATGTCATCTACTGACCTGTCACGATCTGGGGAGTGATGCAATACTTTGATCGAACATGGGTTAGCCTCATTTTGAACTTACAGGTGGAAATTGAGAGAGGGGTGATTCCCCAGAGCAAAGGAAGGTGGCTCCCAGAGTAAGTCAGAATACCAAGCAGAAAGAAGCTTAACTGCTGTGGTGAGCTTCCTACACAGACCGCTGCAATGCCATCTCATAAAGGCACCTTCGGACCTTCTGGTCAGTGCAATGTTTGATGACAATGGTAGAGATGCTGACAAGCCCTGAGTGTGCCATGGGGGTGTTCACATCTGCTCTGCCTGCCTATATTTGACAAGGAAATACTTACTGCTCACCTCTTAAATCAGGAGAGATTGGCAGTTGTCTTCACTTTGCCTCTCGGCTCTTGACAAAATTTCCCAAATTGTCTCCCAGAAGCCGTTTGTTCACTATATTTATCTTTGCACTCATATTTTTCAAAAAAAATATTTATTTTATGCATATGTTTGTTTCTTCATGAGTTTATGTGTACCATGCATGTGAAGTGCCTGGAGAGGCAAGTGGAGGGCATCAGATATTCTGGAGCTGGAGTAGCGGATGGTTTGAGCAGTGAAATTCTTTCAGGGTTTCTCCGCGTAGCCCTGACTGTCCTGGAACTCACTCTGCAGACCAGGCTGGCCTGGAACTCAGAGATTCTCCTGCCTCTGCCTCTGGAGCGCTGCTGCATCACCAGCTGGCAGCAGTAAAGTTCTTAAACACTGAGCCATCTCTTCACCCCCTGCACCCATTTCATAAAGTCATTGTCTTCAAAGTGTTGATATCTGTGGAGCAAAGAGTGGTAGATCTGTGTCTTGCCTACAGAAGTGAGGTGGGCATTACAAAGTTCAGCTCAGTGGAGGAATAGGCTATGTGTCTTGAGAGCAAGTTAAAGGCAAAGGAATACAAACCCCAAATACAATAGTTTCCATTTTCCCTTTGCTAACCAGGAAGAGACAAAGAAATGCCACCACCCTGTGAAGGCCCTCTGGACTTGAGCCACCAGCGGTCCTCCCTGTAATTTGATACTTACCCGAATTATCCCCCACATCTGTCGGGGTCCATGGCCCCAACATAGAAACTATTACTTTACCCTAAGTGCATTGGTGCGGAGGTGCATGGAATAATGAGACACAGTTCACACAGTCATCTCGGAAGGGCATCTCAGGCTTCATCCATTCCTGAAGATCTACCCGCGTTTATTATACAAAACACCTCTTAACCCCCAGGTAAACCAAGATGGAATACTCATTAATATTCCTTTAATATTCCTTTTCCGGGGGACACGGGGCTACCAAAAACACCTGCAACTTAATTCACCCCCTTTGGAATCAACACTTCTTCCCAGGCGATCTACATCATAATAAAGGGGAAGGAGCCATACCTCTTGGCCTTTGTCATGTGGCTAGCTTGTGGCAGGTCTGCAGCTGCCCTGGAAATTCAGCATGGCCAGGACGCCTGTCTGCAAATATCTTGTATGAAATATGGGCCCCCACACATCGTTCCTATAGGTGCCACCTGAGCCTCAAGTGAGCTGTGGGATTTTGAATTTCTTGCAATAAAAAATCTATCTAAGGTAGTATTTCACTCCTACCCAGGCTGCTGCACCTCAAGTCATCAAAACAAAGGATGAAAATGAAAACTCACTGAAGACACCAGGATGTACATCTTCCAGACCCTAGAGCATCAAAGCTGGAGATAATCTGGAAGATTGTTAGCCCATTCCCAGGTTTCAGAAGACAATAACTAGAAGCACTTAGGATTTTTTTAAAAAAATATACCAGGTAATTAAAATATGAATATAGGATTGTGTTTTCTTAGAAAGGTCAGGACACCACATAATTGTGTTGCTACTGAAATTTCGCTTTGCCTCAAATCATTGTGTTCAGAAGCTTTCGTGTTAGCTGGTCTCATGTCACACTCATAGGGCCCAAGGACAGGGCTTGTTTGTTTTATTTAACTAGAGGAAAGTAGGGCCTGGAAAAGCTTATTTGTCTTCACACTAGAGCTGTATTATCCAAACAGTAGCACCCAGGCACATGGTGCTATTCAGCACTTGAACTTGGGATCTAACCTGGGGTTGTGCATGGTAGGCAACCATCATTCACAGACCGTTTGTAACAGAGACTCACTAATTCGTCTTAGCTGTCTTGGAACCTCCTCAACTTCCAGAGCAGCTGGAGTCAGACACATTTGTTAGTACGTGTAGCTGGTTCCTTAATTGCTCTTGATTTTAACTAACTGGACTCTAAATGCAAGAGAAACCATGTGATTCATGGCCACTCCAGTGGGCCACTTGTGCTGGACACGAAGCCAATGGCCTATTGTAGCTGTACAGAGTGGCCTGGGATAAGCTCACTTTGGGCCTTCCAAATGTCTGACTTGCCGATCGTTCCCCTATATGGAGAAATCAGCTGTGCTTTACTTCAGCAGTGCCTGAGTTCCCCGTGATGAAAGCCCAGGTTCATAACTCCATCAATGAAGCAAAGCAAAGGAGCTGAAGCTGCAGCCCCAATCATTCACCATAAAAGTCCTCACTGCCCACGACTCGCCACCATAAAAGTCCTCACTGCCCATGACTCGCCTCAGCTGCTCGGATTTCCCCAGCCAGAGTTGATGATTCTAATTCCTTTCTCAATAATCCGTGTCCTGACAATCATAACACGGAACCCTTGGGGGCTTATTTCTTACTAACCTGGCACAGAAAAATCCATTCTGGGAGATAACTCTCCATGAGAGGATGGAAAAGCCATTGCCCTAATTTGCTTTAGTGAAAGATATGAAGAGCCCTTGTGGTATGGCTTTATTAATGGGAATTGTTTCAGGACCAGCCCTGAGTGCTAGTGGCAGAGGGGAGAAACTGTGCACAGCCCTTTGGCAGCCAGGAGTGGGGGTCAGATGGGTAGAACGGAGCCTCACTTTCACCCAAAGAGATGAACATGGGAGGGAGAAGGGGGAGGAGATCAGTCACCTACGGTTAGTGACATTACTCAGATATCTCTGGCGATGTCTGAGGACTCCTAACAAAAAGTATCCAACAACAAGCTATGAGGTCAGCGAAGAATCACAGTTTACTAGACTCTCTGGAGGAGATAGAAGTAATTCTGATAATTCAGATAATTTGAATAATTCTAGATTCTAGTTGACCAATACCTTTTAGGGATTTCACCAATGTATTAAAAATACTTTCAAGTAATGGGAAAATGTCTTTTGTATGAGTTGGATTTTAAATGCATCAATAATAGCGGTACATTACCAATATTACTTATGTACATCCCTTAAATGATTCAAAGAGATGGACATTTATGATTCTGCATTTGTATCCCTATACTATACACAGTATAGCATGTATACATATAGTTTATGAATTTATGTTCATATATAAAACATGGGTGGACTATGGACATTAACTTGGTACATTATAGCTATTTATCTCTCTTTTAAATTTTGTACAAGTAACTCAACTTGATTATTTGAAATCCTAATGGATGGGGCTAGATAGGTGGCTCCGTGGTTTAGAGCACTTTTGGTCCCATGGGTGACCTGGGTTCAGTTCCCAGCTCCCACATGGCAGCTGGCAACCATCTGTAATTCCAGTTCCAGAGGATCCAACGACTTCTTCTGGTCTCCATTTATACTGCACATAAGCGATGCAAAGACACACATGCAGTTTAACACACATACAGACACAATTAAAACGTAAATTGTTTTTATAAAAAGCCCAGTGTGTGAAGGTCTACCCCAGTCTGCATTTTTGTACTCTGTGACTGATGTTCAGTTCCTACAATGGTCTGTTGGTGCTGATAGCGATAACAAATGTGATCCTTCTGCAAATCCACTCTCAGCCCCCAGGACAGGAGAAACACCCTGTCCCCAAGAGGAACCTACATAATGGTGTGTGCATAACTTCCTGATGGACAGGGTGCTACTCTCCTGAGTAGCAGAGGTGAAGAACATGGAGCTGCCAGCACCGTGTATTTACCAAGAGCCACGCACTGTTCTTCACAGCGTCTGTATGTTATCTCACGTGACGAGGACCAGGGCAGCAGCTCGGTAGCTGGCCTGTGGTTTGTTGACCTTCATTGCAACCAAGAAAGCAGACATTTAGATTAGTAGGACAGCTGAACAGATACTGGAACAGTGGGGGATGAGGAGACATGATGGGAAAGCTGACTTCAAAAATGCCTTCTGAAAATATCACTGTTGATCTGCTTTCTGGGGCTGTAACCAAACACCCTGACCAAAAGCAACCAAGGGGATGAAACGGTTTATTTCATCATACACTTTCAAGTTACAGTCCGAAGCACAGGGAAGTGGGCAGAGACTCAAGGCAGGAACTGGAAGCAACAAGCATGGAAGAACACCATTATTATACTGACTCACTGGCTGAAGCTCGGCTAGTTTTCTGATACATCCCAGACTCACCTGCCAAAGGATGGCTCTGTCCACCTTGGGCTTAGCCCTCTCACATCAATCATCAATTAAGACAATTTCCTACAGACATACCCAATGGTCAGTTGAGCTTGAGGTTCCTTCTTCCCTGGTGACTCTCGGGCTGTGTCAAGTTGATAATAAAAACTACCTAGCACAGTCCCTCTGGCTGTGACTCTTGGATCTCAGTGTTATAATCCATGGAACAAGGTCACGTGTATGAAACAACATAGGGAACACCACAAAGAAATGCAAAGAGCGTTATAACAGTAGCTATCCAAAGGCATGGGCAGTGAAGGGAGGCATAGCCTCCTCTGGAAAGGGAATGAAAATGTCAACATATAAGGGTCTTCTATACTTCAACCCATGTAGAGAAGGATTTGAAAAACATAACAAATGACATTTACTGTGGTCTTCTCTTATCTTGCCAATAATAATTACGGGTATCGAAGGTTGAAGTCATGTGTGATCCAGTGAACACGCCCTGTGTGTCCTGCTCTGCCCTCACACATGTCAATAGGTATTTGGGTAACAAATGAACGAGTGAGCCAATTAACTTCATGTGCATTGCCCAGGATGCTCTAAAAGGCTGGAGGAAGGATAGACCTGAGAAGCCAAACCATGAAACTATATAGTGACCGGCAGGGAAGAGAATGTGACAAAATGTGGCTAGAGATGGATGCTCTGTGGAAAGATTTCAGAAAGCTAGAAGCTGAACAACATCGTCTACCATGTGAGAACCCTCTTTGCTGGTGGATTATTGGTATGGCCAATTTCATCACTCCAGGGGGCCAAATCTCCTAGTGGGAGGGGCTATGTATTATTTAGTTGTCCCTAAAGTAGTTAGGTACAGGGAGTGAAATCCCATAGCTACTGCACGTAGTTCTATTTACTGAATATTAACTCTGGCTCAAACATAGAAAGATCCTAATTGTATCCTTTGTGCAGGATGGGAGATGGGAGAAAAATAAGGTTCAAACTGATGCTGCAACGACACACGTGGGGGAACGTCTGAATCATAGTGATCCCCTGCATGACTTCCAGGCTGACTCAACGTTGTCACCCTAGGACTGAGCCTGTTTCCTATCACCGTCCTCTTTCCTTTCCACACCCCTGTGTCCCTGAGGTGCCAGTAATCCACTGGGGACCTTTTCAGTGTCCTAAAGAGAAATGATGATGCAATCTGTCCAATCTATCACTCATATTTAAAGCTATAGAAAAAGAATGGCTTAAGCTTTAGAAGCAGGCACAGTGGCTACTCTGAGGGAGGCAAGCAACACAGATATAGGAAGGGTTAGTCTCTCAAATCCACCAAACACCTCAATGGAGAGGAACTTTCTTGGGGATCTCAGGGGTATCATGGAGTAGTGAGCTTCCTTCTTTTTGAGGCAGAAATCTTGAGTGGGCACACAGGTAACAAAACAACAGCCTTTGGTCATGTTGATATGCCTATATCTTACTTGTAAAGCCACGGTCTCAAGAGAACATCCCTCAAAAGCAACTATAACTCTTTAACCCCTGGGCTCTGTGCCAGTCTCTCTTCCTTGCTCAGTGAGTTCTATCTGCCAGTATAGACATCACCCAAGGGGGACACTGCCATTCTCCATCTCATGGCACAGCCCATTGAAGAACGGTGACATATGACAACATTTCCTGAGAATCCGAATGGCAAGGTTTTATTTAACAGAGAGAAAAGGAGGGATGAAGAAGGGAAGGGGGGTTCGTGTTAATGAATTTATCAAGGCCAGGGCAAAGGAAGGGGGTTTGGTTATGATTTTAAAAAAACATTTTTTCTACACTACTAAAATATGCAGAGGCTAGGCTCTCCATATTTGGTGGAGTTTTTGAGTTCTCCCTGAAGTGTGGATGAGATTCATTTTTTAATTCCATAACATTTTCTGTAACTGACATGTGATTATAATGCTGCCGTTCCCTTTAATGCAGTCTGTAAAAACACATTGATTTTATAGCTCCCCAAACCGATTACATTAATATCTGTGCATAATTAGTTTACACATTACTAAATTACTGACAGATTAAAAGTGAAATAGTGCAGTTCATACTCAGCGGCATAACTGCCAGAAAGGAAATTAATATGGATTCAAATGGTCCTCAGAGACCCACACTGAAATAGCAGAGATCTATAAAGACTGCTTGCATTAGGAAATTTCTATCAGCAACATGTTTGTGGTTGATGCTTTCCCAAGTCGGCTAATATGAGCTGAGCGGTGCAGGAAACAATATGTGAGCAATGCTTTGGCCCTTACACGCTCAAGACTGCGTTTATTAAAAAGCAAACTCTACGTTGTGGTTATTGATGTCCAGGAATGGCAAGCTTTCATGTTGTAAATGAACACTGCCTTCCCTTGCTTGTAATAACCTGAGCTCTCAGCTATAGCTGTAGTATACGCTAACCTAGCCTTCTCGTGCTGGAGTACACATTTTATGGCCTCTCCGACCCCCAGTAGAGAGTTTGTTTCCAAGGTGCCACTTTTATCCTACATCCTACAGCAGCCTGGTGAGGATGGGGTGATTGTAAGGGGAGCATGAATAAGTTAAGGAAGGAAGGGTATTACCTCCGTTTTTAGTCCATCATTGATTCTAGTCTGCATCATGTGGGCCCATCATGGTTGTGGGAGCACGTGGCAGAGATGACTCATGACAGAGCGTGTAGGAGGCAGGGAATGATGGGAAGGGAGGAGCCGTGGATAAAATGCCCTCCAGGACCCAACCCCCAGTGACCTAACTTCCTACATCGCAGCCACACCTCCCAGTGTTCCTAGAACCTTCGGAAATCATGCCACCAGCCAGGGCCAACAATCCAACATGCGAGCTTGTAGGGACTTTTTTATATTCAAACCACAGTGAGTTGTGTGCCGATCCTCAGAATGTGCCTGTGGAAAACCGTTACGTAGGCTCACACTTTAAAACATCTCCTGTTTAGTTTTTGCTGCTCCGTGGATACCACAGCTCGTCAGCCCTCCAGGGCTACGAGGCCTCCAGGATGGACACTTCTTTCTCTGCCTGTGTTCGATAAGAAAGGACTTTTGAACTCATTTCCCTATGGGAGATACCAAAGAGGATGCAGGTTATAATTCCGGTTTGAAAATGTGGCAGAACAGCTCTGAAGGAGCCAGCACCTACTGTGTGTTTTCTGTGTCCCAGATCCTCTGTGTGGTATCTTGTATGGTCTCACCACCATAGCACACACAATACTCTTATGAACGAGACGTCGCTACCTCCACTTCTTAAGTGATGAACGCTGTTCAGAGCTGCAAGAGTAACTTGGCTGTGTCCATACAGCGAGTCAAGTGAAATGGGTTCTTATTTCTTTTCCGTTGGTCTCCACATCTCAAGCAAGTAGGGAGAAGGCAGAAACGGGGTGGGGGTGTTTAAGATTGTTCATGAGCCAGGAACAAGAATTCCTCTATTTAAAAGAAACCAGCCTCGGGAATCCCCAGAACGTTCTATGCTGCACAGTCGTCTTCATCAATGCACTAATTACCACTTGCTGCATGAAAATGATTCCAAAACTCAGGAATGTAAAAGGAAGTTTTTCATTTCAGTGTTGATGGCACAGGGAGGCAACTTTGCTGTATCCTGTGGCTCAAGGTGTTCCAGGAGGCTAGAATCAGGGCATCTACGCAAGGTGCCCTGTCTCAAAAGGCAGCTAGGAGGACACATTACCAAGTCTACTGGTGGCTCTTGACTTTTCATTTCCTAATGAGTGCTGGGAAGAAAGCAAGCAGGAAAAAGCAGTAAGGGGTAAAGGCACAAGGCCAGGGTCCTGCATGTGTCATCTTCTCCCTCCACTTTGGCTGATGTGTGTTTGTAAGATGCATCCTAGGTTACCTGAACTCTAGCATATAAACGCCAGCAGGCAGAGGCCCCTGGACTCCATGTTAGTTGTCTACCACACCTTTGAATTCATTTTTCATAGCATGGTATATTTGCCTCACAAACAAACAACTACTGAATTAAACCATATCTATTTTTATGTGGGGGCAAAGATACGCCAACAAGCAGAAAGATATAAGAATATCCAGAAAAAATAGAAACAAAAAATGCAGTGTTTAGCATCCCGGAAAACGCTCTACACATATGCTGTCAGTCAACTGAATGCTCATAATAGTCCTGGGAAGTAAGTAACATTATTATTCCCGTTTTGCATATGGGGATAAACGAGACACAGCAATGTTAGGGCAACTTCGCCAGATCACACAACAAGCAAAAAGCAGAGTGGAAACTCAACCCCATGAAACGTTGGTGGAGGTCCTGTTGTCTTCTGAGTCATGAAGCTTCCTCTCATCTCTCATGAACAAATTATCTGGTAGGATTCTGGAGAAAACAAATTGGACCTGACACGAGATAGAAGCAAGGAAACTGGGCTCTGGTTTCAAGGCCTACCACAGAAGCCTGAGTAGAAAGGAAGCTGACATCCATGTTAAATGAGAAAAGGGTTTGTTTTTTAGAATCATAGCCATCACAGTCTGGTATGAATGGAGAAGGTGTGAAAAGGGTCTGGGAATTTGTTTCCTCAGCAAGGGGAGAGAATGAGAAAGCGTCGCCTTCCACTGCCACCAGAGACGTGTTGGGGAAAACGATAATGGATCCACCGAGTCACTTCTCGATGAGCATATGGTCACAAAAACCGGATTTGTTGGCGTTCTGGATTCACACCTCCTAATGGAATACATCAGAAGCACAAGTGGCTGCAGCGATGTCCACAGGAAGGGTCATCAGAAGGGCCCTTTACTGGTCCCTCCCTCTTCCACTCTTGGTGCGGAGTTATAGCTCCTTTTGATGCTAAGACACCAGCAAAGTTCCTCCATCTAACGAATGCAAATGAAAAGGCGATGGATGTCACTTCCTAACAGAAGTTTTGAGACGCAGAGTGGGATCTCCCACACCACTTCTCCTGCTGCCGTGATCCTGGGAACATGGTTGAGATGCGGTCAGTAGCTGGGGCCTTGAGTCACTGACTTGAAGGTCCTAAATTGGTCTAGCCAGGCAGTATGGAGAACAAATGGGTAACATGAGTAAGGAGGGGGATGTCTAAAGGAAAGAGGGAGAATGAGCCACAGATGGAAGAAGAATGAGTATTGGGTTAACCATACAGCTACGGTGCCTGGTAGCTCAGAACTGTGTGGGGCAGGCTGGTACACTGGAGATCCCAGCAGACTCCAAGGTACCCTTGATCTAAAGGCAATCTGGATGCAGAACACTGTCCTTTTCAGGAGACTATAGCCTTTTCTCTTGAGAGACCTCCTGAAGGGATTGAGCCTTCCTGTATTATAGAAATAGTGTTTGATTAAATAAATAAGCATCACAGTCTGCCAAGCTGACAACCGCACAGGACAAGGGAGGAATGCCTGCTACCACACCACTGCCTGCCCACCCACCCCTGTGGTGAGAGAGGCTCCTACCCCTTCCCTTTACAAAGGCTTCATAAATATTATGATAATACATAAATATTACAACTATAAGGGCTCTGCATTTTTTTCCTTAGCAACACAAGTCTCCGTGCATCCCTTTTTATGGAACGTTGAAAGATGCTAGAGAGAGACAGACACATAGACATCTTTGGCTTTGCTCACAAAATTCACAAATCCAAAAAGAACAATCAACTGTCATCCTACAACGTATGACAGCAATTCAAGTGGCATCTTCAAAGGGCCACTTGGCCACATACAGGTTAATGGGGACTCAGGCTCTTGAGAGAACACTAATGAAACAGTCATAGATGCTGAAAATGGTCTCACCTGGCTCTGGTTGCCATAGAAACCCATTTCCTTTATTTATGTTTTTTTTCTCCTCTTCCCTAAATTACTAATAGTAATAATTTGGCCAGTTATTAAAAAAGACAAGGAATGGGCCATGTGAACCCAGGCAAGAAATGAAAAGTGGGGGTGAGAAAAGCGGTGTTAAATAGAAAAGCGGATGCATCGCTGCAACAGGCTCCATTAGCCAGCAGGGTAGCTCCTTCTCTGAGGTATAAATGTTTGGTGCTTTGGGGTAGCAGGGAAAGATTATAATTCAACATAGAATACCTTATTTTCTTTAAGAACTAAGACCTCAAAATGAACTCCCTCCAGAAAAGATTTATGTATGTGTTTGAATGTGTGATTCTCACTTCTGCCATCAATTTGTATATGTATTCTTCTCTGGCTACCTAAGTTCTGCCCTATCAGGCCAAGCAGTTTCTTTATTAATTAACCAATGAAAGCAACACACAAACAGAAGGACCTCCTACACCATGCTTCCCCAGAGGAGGCAAACTCTCTAGAGCCCTTCTGAAAATGACTACAGACGGGAAGGTGGAGGGTTGAGAAGTTTCTGCTTTATGTAACTGTGTGCTATATGAGGGGTTTTTAAAAATTGTTTTGTGTTTTTCAGAGAACTCAAACATTTTCATAAAACTTATTTTTTAAATGTTTAAAAGACTTCCTGGGTTTTTTATATTTGTTTTCTTTTGTTTGTTTGTTTGGCAGACACCATGGTCTATGTAAAAGCAAAACAACCAGGCTGAAGCAAAGACAGAAAAAGAGGAGGGGGGCAATCTCCATTTCTGTGAATAGTCAACACAGGAGAATGTTCCTTGGGTTTCCAGAAGAGGGAAAGGAAGAGAAGAGTGGAGGCAGTTGCAGGCTCTGCAGCCTATGGCTGGAGGACAGAGAGTCCGATTTCCAGAGTGGGGTACATGCTAATGAACACACACACACACAGATAAATATACAGTAATGTTTGTTCAGTATGGAAAATTGCAGGTAAAGGAATTAAAAATTAAACCAAAAATAACAGGTGAGCCTGACCTCACTGTCTGCACCATGTGTGTACGGAGCCCCAGGGAAACCTCACAATATGTATTTCTGCACCGGGATTCTAGGGGTCAGCATAAAATTGAAATCAGAGGTCTGCTTTGGTTTCTGAAGGGAAGGAGAAGTGTGTTGTTGATCTCAGTGTGAAGACAGGGCCGCAGAAACTGGACGTTTGAAGAGTGAGAGATGCTAATTGTTCTGGGATAACACTGAAAGGTTTATGATGGCCACACGAGATGCAGCTTTACTGATGCAGAAGCTGTGTAAAGAACTGTCCTGCCAAGGAGTTTTCTCTGCTGTGTAGGCCCACCCCTTCTGCTGAGTGCTCCCTTGGTTTACAGAGGATCCTGTGACTCAAGTGGAAATAACTACCGAGAGTTCCTGAGGTGATGGAGGAAATGAAATTCTGTGTGGGAGGTATAAAAGGCTCTCTGATGTAAGGGAAAATATGAAGGGCTTAAGAATAGGGACATCAGCTGGGCAGTGATGGTGCACACGCCTTTAATCCCAGCCCTTGAGAGGAAGAGGCAGGTGGATCTCTGTGAGTTACAGGCCAGCCTGGTCCCAGAGTGAGTTTCAGGACAGGCTCCAAAGCTACAAGGAGAAACCCTGTCTTGAAAAACAGCAGCAGCAGCAGCAGCAACAACAACAACAACAACAATAATGGCTTCTAACCAAGATGGAGGATCCACTGGGCTGTGCCACGGCGCTTATTACACAGGACAGCTCCTGGGCTATGACCACCACAGCTATTCTGTTGATGAGCATTAAATGTCTCTGCCGGTGAACCGCCTGCAAGATTGGCACCACCACCACCTTCTCCCACAGATGGACTGGGCCTGCAGTCACCTCCTCCACCCCACTGGCCATCATTTCTCCCTCGGAACTGCTTATAGGAGTTTCAAACTAAGACAAACTGGGCTGAAGACAAAGCAAGCACGGAGAATGAATGAGGCAGTGGAGACAGAGTCAGAGCCGTCAGCAAAGAGCGGTCAGAGACCTGAACAAGTGCCCGCCAGTAAGAGGAAAGGATTTCCCTTCCTTGAAGGGCTGTCAAGGCAAGGTACATGCGACTGCAGGAAATGTACCCTGGTGCCCAGCACTCTGCCAGCACACAAGGGGGGCTCAGAGGAATGAGCTTGCCACACCCCTTCAGAGCCTGGATCACAAAGGCCCCATCTGTGAAAGTCCCATCTCTGATTCACTACACAGAAGACTGTATTTGCTGCGGCAAGGAACACAGGAGGGTTCTGGCCAGGAAATTGCTCCAGGAAATAGTCTGTTCTCGCAGAAATCCTCATCAGGCGCTGGCAGAAAGTATCTGAACTGCTAGACCTAGGTTATCTCTGCTGCCTTTGGACACTGATACAAATGTCGGGAGGGAGGACTCATATCCCCCTGAAGGAGACTGAGATGAGAGCGTCGCACCTCTCTGCTAGAACCTTTTCAAAACGTTTATCTTTCTTATCTAAATTTGTATTTTCATTACTACTCACAATTTGGAATTTTAATTGTTAAGTTACCATGATTTAATTTCTGTCTTAGCAGGAAAGCCTTCGCGGTTGCTCCTTACTTTTCTGCACTTACGGAACTCTTCCTTCCTCTGTCCACAGCTGTCTCAGCACTAACTCGCATCACCCCACCCTACACACTTACTTTCTCGCTCACAGTCACCCACTGCACTCTGTCCAGCCCATCCTCGCGTCACTGTTTAGAGATCAATAGCTATAGGTCTAACAAACCTGGACATTCCATTCCTCAGCCAATTCCCACTCTCTGTCTCTGCACATTATCGAGAACAGAAATAAAATGTGCAGGTGTCTCCTACCACAAAGCAGGGACTGCTGGTAAATCAGTACAGGGAACTGTGCCCCCCTCCCATAATGTCAACAGGAGATGTAATTTGTGTCAACACTTTTCCAGGAGAACCCACACAAAACAAAGAAAAATAAAAGAGTAGGGAAAGGGGAACAGTTAAAACTGGAAGACATATCCATCCCATCAGATGCACTAAACAATGAAACACAAAGAATATGAGACAATAACTCATCAAAACAGATCCTAAACCTCATGACTCTCCAGTAACAGAAAACAAACATACTGAGATAGCCGGAATGAGAACAAAAAAATAAATTTAGAATCATACTTTTAAGAAAGATCAATGACCATATAGAGGACTCAAAAAGACAGAGAAATGAAGTAAGGAAGTCAATTCAGGACCTGCACAAGAAAAATAACCAAAGTGAAGAAAACAGCAACATAGGAGAAAAAAATGTAAAGACATGGAGGGAACACCCAGAAAGGAAGGTAAAACACTGAATAAGAACCAGACAGAAATTATGGACATGAGTGAAACAACCAAATAAAAATAACACGTGTCAGAAATCATCATCAACCTACAAGACCAAGAAGAATGAATTACATAGATAGAGGACGAAGTTGAGACAATAACAGATTCAGAAACACATTAAGGAAAAATAGAGAAAGAGGAGATCAGAGCAAACCTACAGCAGAGGTTAAAAAGGCCGGAAGTTCCACACCGTGGAGCACTGGAAGTTGTGGGTGCAGAAAGAAGTTCAGCGCCACTTAGGGCCAGACTGTACAGGCACATATAGTTTCAAATCTCAGGGAAGAAACCATGGGCCCAGAGAAAGGAATAAGATACGTGAGCTCATGGAGTCCTACGGTAGGAGTGGGGAGTTGGAGAAATGAAGATCCGACCAGAGCTGACTCAAGATAGTGTACCCAGTCATGCAAAGCAGCATAAGAGAATATTAGCCAGGGATGTGATAATCCTTGCATGGTGACTGTTAACATACGGAGTAGTGAACTCTTAGAGAGGACTAGAGGCACAACCCAAAGCTCTCACTGCCAATCCCACAGAGGAAAATGTCTCAACCTTCTTGCAACGTATTTCTCTTATGAACATTCTATATAAATCCACTGAAGAAAGGCAATTTGAACAAAAGTGAAAAAGAAAGAAGGAAGAGAGACCCAATGAACAAACACTTCACACACACAAGTTGTAACACAGAAAGAAAAGTAAAGCACACATACCCTGAAACAAACAAACAAAACAACAACAAAGCAAAAATCATGATACCATGTGCCCTCCAGAAATTACTAACCTAATGACCTCCAATGAGAACTTCCAGACAAAGAATTTAAAACAATTATAACTATGCCTATTCTCAAACAACTCAAGGAAGATATGAATCAATCCAAGAAAACAAAAGAGCTGAGTAAAATAAGAAAATCAATCCGCTACACACAAAAAAAAATTAAATGAAGAAAAAGAATTGCTGATGCAAACTCAAGCTGAAATGATGCTTAGAACAAAAAACCCAATAATCCTACACATAGCTCGGAGGAAGCCCGAGCTGTAGGACAGCTCTCATAGAAAACAGAGCATCAGGACTGGAAGACAAAGCAGATGAAGCTGAAAGGTCAGTTGTTGAAGGACAGGCTGATCCACGGCTTTCTCAGAGGCCCCGAGAATGGACAAAGAGAACACTAGTTCTGAGTCCTTGCTCAGGGCAGACTTGGAAAGGTTCAGTATGGTTCTGGGTCCAATGCCTCAAAGGAGTAAAGCTTTCAGTTCCTGGGAACTTGCCGTAACACCCTCTCACTCTCTGAAGATACTAAAGTTGCAGGTCCCAAAGTCTGTGAGCATGATCTGAGATGCACTTGAAATACCTTGTGTTCCTTTGTGCTACATTACTTGACTAGTTTCCTATTGACGTCATCCCACAACATGATGGCTCTCTGCTGACTCTGTACCATTTTCCTCTATAAACTGTATATAAGATGCTGTACTTCCTAGTAAATTTGCTTGCATGAAGTCATGAGCTTGTTTAAGACTTCCTGATCCCCAAATTTCCTATCTTCTTTATTTTCTCATCTTTTGATCTTTGGCTCAGGGTCCTGTCACTGAAGAATGACCTACTATTCCAGGTCAGTCAATGAGAAATTAAAAAAAAAAGAATGAAACATTGGAAAATGTTGAGAAATGGTGAAAACTATCAAATTATGGGAGTAGAAGCAGAAGAGCATTCTGAAAGCATAGTGAATATTTTCAATAGAAGTCGGTTTCCCAAACCTAGAGTACAATAAGTCTACATAACAGCAAATAGAAAAAAATACTCTCCAGGACATATTACAGTTAAAACAGTAAAATAAATAAGCATATTATAAGCTACAAAGGGCAAAAATCAAGTGGTTTATAAAGTCAGACCCATTAGAGTAACAACTGATTATTAGATAGAAACTTACAAGGCTGGGAGCTCTTAGAAAGATGAGTCTAAAGCTCTGAAAGACTATAGCTGCCTACCAAGACTATTATACCCTGTAAAACTATCTACTAAAATTTAAGGATAAATATAAACTTCTCACAGTAAAATTAGACTAAAGAAAGTTATGATCACTGTGTCAGGTCTACTTAGGATAATGTAAGGAATACTTTGGAATAAAGAGAAGGATAAACACATTCAAGTGGCCACAGAGAACAAATAATGCCACAATAGTTAATCAAAAGAGGTCTATGAAAGCAACACATACATACACAACCAAAAGACAGGCATTGAGATTCACTTTCATAAACGTATTAATGGTCACAATTTCCCCAATAAAAAGATAAATTATCAGACTGGAATTAGAAGACAGTATCCATCTATCTTAAGGAAGGAGAAGGGAAGGGAAGGGAAGGAAAGGGAAGGGAAGGGAAGGGAAGGGAAGGGAAGGGAAGGGAAGGGAAGGGAAGAGAGGGAAGGAAGGAAGGAAGGAAGGAAGGAAGGAAGGAAGGAAGGAAGGAAGGAAGGAAGGATGGATGGAAGGAAGGAAGGGGAAGGGAAGGAAGGAAAGAAGGAAGGAAAGAAATTGCAAACCAATTTCCCTAGTGAAAATAAATGTAGAAATTCTCAATAAAATACTTTCAAACCAAATTCAAGAATACATCAAACTGATCATTCACCATGATCAAGTTGGTTTCCCCCCAGACTTGCAAAGATGGTTTAACATATATAATCAATTAATATTTTTCCATTGCAAAAATAGATACAAAGAGAAAAATCATATAATCCCAATAATTATAGAAAAGGCTTTTGATAAAATTCAATATCCTTTTGTGATAAGACTCACAGAGATATTAGGGACAGAGGGACCATATTTTTAACATATCTAAGGTATTGTGTGGCAGTATATTCCAAGATTGAAGCATTCCATCCTGCTGGGAAGCTTCTTAAACAGGAAGGTAAACAACTCCAAATAGCTCCAGGAAGTCCCTGAAATTGATGAGATTCACTAGGCCCCTTTCCTCCAAGAGTAAGCAATCAAGATGGCTGATACTCGCATACAAACCAAACTGCAAAGAAGACTCTAAGAGCAGACCAGTTGCCTGGAAGAACCAGAAACCAGTCAAGCTGCATGTAAGAGTTTTAGACCAACTGAGGAACTTGGAAAGGACACTCTCCAACCTGGTGAGCTGACTGAAGGCTATGCAATGTGTTCCATGTTTCCAACTTTTATGAGCCATGCTACGATAGGCTTTGGTGATGGAGTTGCCTTTGAGTCAGTTCTGTTCCTGTAAGTAACCGCAATAAAACTCATTGGCTCACCAAGCTGAACTTATAGGATATCTATAATTAGATTTGTTGTGGGCGCCGTATCTGAGGTGAGCAGACACAGGTGTTTCATCTCTATAGGAAAAGCTTTGTCACACAACAAAAGGTTATATATAGTAAACCTTTGGTCAACATTATGCTGAATAAAGAAATTCCAAAGCATTCCCTACTCTCTCCACACCTATTCAAAAGAGTGCTTGAAGTTTAGCATGGAAGGGGCTAAACCTAGAACCCAGATTAGGCACAAACCATACCCAAACACTTGCTTTACAGAGAGATTTATTTTTTTTGTCATAAGACAGGAAAGGAAGAAAAAGTGGCTGCTTTCTGAGTAAATAGAAGGAGAAATCTAGGCTCAGAAGGAGGAAGGAGAAGAAGAAGGAAGAAAGAATGAGAGAGAAAGAAAGGGACATGCCCAGGGTAAGAAGCCAGCCAGGCAGCCAGGCAGTGGTGGCGCACGCCTTTAATCCCAGCACTCAGAAGGCAGAGGCAGGTGGATTTCTGTGAGTTCGAGACCAGCCTGGTCTACAAGAGCTAGTTCCAGGACAGCCTCCAAAGCTACAGAGAAACCCTGTCTCGAAAAACCAAAAAAAAAAAAAAAAAAAAAAAAAAAAAAAAAAAAAAAAAAAAAAAAAAAAAAAAAAAAAAAAAAAAAAAAAAAAAAAAAAAAAAAAAAAAAAAAAAAAAAAAAAAAAAAAAAAAAAAAAAAAAAAAAAAAAAAAAAAAAAGAAGAAGAAGCCAGGCAGCCAACAGCCTGCCAGACATGAGAAGTAGAGAAAGTAAGATGTGCGTAAGAAAAGAAAAGTAAAAAGCCCCGAGGCAAAAGGTAGACAAAGAGAAACAGGTTAAATTAAAAGAGCTAGCCAGAAAAGAGCTAAGCTAAGGCCAAACATTCAAAACTAATAAGAAGTCTCCATATGATGACTTGGGAGCTGGTTGGTGGCACAGAAGGAAAAGCTTAATACAGTAAAGTGAAGAGGAAGCCCACGGAATGAGGAAAAATCTTCGTCAGCTATACAATACGATCGAGGATTCATGTCTAGAGTATACAGAGAACGTAAAAACTGAATATCAGAAAACACAAACAACCCAAGGCTTAACAAAAATGAAGGCTGTATGAAAAGCTATATAGAGAACCATCTACTCTTCCAGCTGAAGAAAGCATTTAATTGGGGGTAGTGGACTGCCTGTGACATGAACGATGGGGCATACTTGGGGTTAAAAGTTTAAGTGCGGATAGGGAGACTGGGGTCAGAAGGGTAAAGGTGGGTTAACCGAATGTGAGGATGCATAAAGAGGTCTTATTGAAGCCTAGTTTGTGAGCAAACACACACACTCACACACACACTTGTGTGCACACATATATGTAGTTTGAACAATGCTACTTTTAGAAGATACGGGTTATTAAATGAAATTTTCAGCGCTAGGCGTGAGATCCTGCCCTAAGCGCTACTAATTGGAAGCCCCTGAGGCTCCCTAAACGACACAGGCTATCGCCATCCTTCTCGCTTACCTGTCACAACTAGATGCTGTGACTCTATTGCTCAATACACCATTCATCTTGGATACTAGCCCGGTAACTCTCTTTCCTAGCTTATGCAGCACCAAAAGATGTGATGCTGTGGAATATTATTTTAAGGTGTGGCACATCCGTTTATGCTGTGGAACATTTGTTTAATGAGGCAAACATGTGTTGCATTTTTTTATGTTGCATTTGTTTAACTCCGTGAAACTGTTACTTTGCCTGTCTAAGACACCTGATTGGTCTAATAAAGAGCAGAATGGCCCATCGCGAGGCAGGAGAAAGGATAAGCCGGGCTGGCAGGCAGAGAGAATAAATAGGAGAAATCTGGGAAGAGAAGATCAAGGAGCAGGAAAAGAAGGAGAGAGGGCACCAGGGGTCAGTCACCTAGCTACACAGCAAGCAAGCCATGGAGTAAGAAGTAAAGAAAGGTATATAGGGTATAAATAAAATCCCAGAGGCAAAAGGTAGATGGGATAATTTCAGTTAAGAAAAACTGGTTAGAAATAAGCCAAGCGAAGGCTGGGCATTCATAAGAAAGAATAGGCCTCCATGTGATTCATATGGGAGCTAGGTGGCAGACCCTTCAAAGAGTAAGAGCCAAAGAATAAAATGAAACAACCAGCTACAATGTTATGCAGATTACTAGGACAGAATGAAAACTTGGGACAATAAATGCTACAATACTCATCTGCCAGCAAAATATGTCTGCTGGTGTCAATAGTGGCATGATAGTTAGAGACATAACCAACCACTTTTCTAATTAGTTATAAAGTCTTGACCACAGGAAGGATTGCATGCTTGGTACTATAATCCTGGTCAAAAACCCAGGACTGGAGATATCATAGACTCTAGTGGGGAACTGACTGTTGTTTTATTAAATGGTCAAACTGTCAACCTACCTTATAAATATTTATATTTATACTTACAGATTTGTGTGCTTTCAACTTCTGTCAGAAAGCTTCTTGCATGGGTAGTTGTTAATGTAGAGTTTTGTAACTGGTCAAAGTACTTAGTAAAAGTAACTGTGAACGCTCAGCCGTGGCTAGGGCATCTATGCTGGTATCCTTACCCCCATCCAAGACTCGGTGACCATGATGGAAGGAGGGGGAGAAGGAATGTAAGAGCAGGCTGGCAGATGGGGGAAAGAGCTGTAAAGTGCCGAGTTCTGCAACTTTCGTGGCTGTTGAGCTTATCACCTGCTAGCAGCTGTAGTGACCTACATCAGATAAATACAGTCAAATTCTGGCATGAATGAGAAGGGGTTCCCACTCCTAGCTGGGGAGCTATTAGCAGCTGATGGTTGCTGAAGAAGGAAGAGTCACTTTCATTTGGAAATATGTATACTGGTAGGTTGCCCATGCGACACTGGATGGCCACACATCCATGTGCATACAAACAGAAAGCACTGATTGGACTTGAGTGGTGGTATGTGAATTACCATTTAAAAAGAGGATATTAATTTGGGGGAAATACGGGGTTGGGGACAGCAGGAAGAACTGTGAGAAGGTGGTGCTGATGGCTATAATCAAAATACATTGTATAAGTGTATGAAATATCCAAGGAATAAATAAAACAAATTATTTAAAAATCTAAAGCTTATATTAGGAAAACATTTAAAGTAGAAAACATGACCTGAGCTTCCCAGAAATCAAGGATGTATATGTTCAAGAAATAAAACCTAAGAATCAGAAAAGAGTTGAGAAAAAGCCAAAAGACACAGGGAATGTATCAAATGGAATGGGAGAAAGTTTTCCATATCTAGAGAGAGAAAACATCCAAAGAGAGGGAAATTTGACCTCCAGGAGACCCATAGAAACACAGGAAGGAGCATACTCCTCGAGAGGAGAGAGCAGCTGAGGGCAGCCTAGACAGATCAAACCCATCCAGCACAGCAAACCCCACTATTAACACCAGAAAACAAGATGTGCCAATAACCAGCCAACCATAGCATCAATCAACAAATCACAGGAAATAACCAACTGCTTTTTATAAGAACTTTACATGCAAATGGCCTGAACTCATCAGTAAAAAGACACAGACTGGGTGACTAGATTAGATCCAGCTATCTGTTGTAGGAGCTAAGGAACTTATTTAGCTGGCAAAGATGTCTAAAACCTGAGTCAGAGGATAAAAACAAATGCAAGCAGCAAAGAAGCAACACCATTATTATATCTGATAAAAATCGACTCAAATAAAAACCACTCAGAAGAGAAAAAAAAGCCATTGCACAGTAATAAAGGACCCAAACTATAAAGAAGATATAACCGTTGTATTTATACACCAAACATGGGGGCTCTCAATGTCATGAAATAATCACTAAATGACATAAAAAAGGTCACAAAGGATCTGAGATAACACTTGTGGGAGACATAAACAACCCCCTTTTGTACCTATTTCGTAGATAGATCTTATAGTTAAATTGTATTTAGGTCTGCGGTTATTTTCTTAACAAAAACTTCTGAGAGGGCCATTACTAGACTAACGAGCAGGCACAAATATAAACTATTGCATTTAAGAAGCTATATCCATTTATCTTCTCATCATCAGTGTGGGAGGATTAATATTTTCCCATAGCTTTGCTATTTGTAAATATCAAAATATTTAAAATGCTCCTTGGGAGATAAGTTATTTGACATTGCATTTTTCTTTTATGAACTATCCACATTAATCTTTTTCTTATTGAAATATTGAGCATGGTTACATTACTTATTTTTCCCTTTCCTGTTGGTAATTTTTGGTAGGTTTTAATGAGGATATTTTTAATATTCATATAATGAACTATATTAATGGCCTTCATGGTTGCTGTCATGTATATACACATATATACAGACATACAATATATATATTCTGCCAATCCAATAGCATACATATCCACCTCTGTATTCTTAAGTATTCTTTTTATATTTACAAGCACTTTTATGTGTGTGAATCTATCTTCCTAATGGTGTGATTTAGGATAACCCACGCTGTTCCTCTGAGAGAATAACTAGTTGTAACAAAACTAAAATTGAAAAAAATATTTATCTTTTGCTGATTTTTCAATGTCACTTTTTTTAAACATAGTTCTTATATTTTCCTGGACAGGATTTTGGGAGGAGTCTGTTGTTTCTTTGGTCCGGTGTCAACACCACACTGATTCAGATATTGTTTCCTAAAATGTTCTAATTTGTGGCATAACAACTTATTTCTCCCTTATTACTTACCCAAACATTCTTGATTATTGCTATGGGTCAGTTCTTCATTAGCTTTGTGATTCTTCTATACAGTGAAAACATTATGAGCAACAGAAAGAGATTATTTAAAGTCTAATTTGGAGACATTCTGGTTATTAGTGTGATGGAGCTATCTTCTGTGGTTGGGAATAAGGATCACTATTTTTCTCTCAAATTGTATAGCTGGATATTTAGTCCAATTCAGCAAATGAATAACTTTCTGACGAACAACCCTTTGATACAGAGAAACCGGGTACACAAATGGACTAGTTTTGGATTCCCCTTAAAATTTTTTTTTTGCAAATTTCATGTTCTAAATCATGCAGAAACAGCAGTGAACAGCACTGGGAGAGGAATTGGGGAGAGGAATCTAATTTAGGGAAGAAAACATTAATGAGAATTAGACCTGGAAACGGTCCTGTTTAACTGACGGCTAGCTGAACAGCACTTGGCTCTTCAGATGTGGCAGCCCGGCTCCTTCCTTTCCTCAAGGGCAAATGTTTGGTATATAGTGGTCTTTTTCCTCTTGACATGTAAAGGTGTACATCAATGATTTTGCCATTGGTTTGAAAGCTTACCTAAGGCGGGAGAAGAAACAGTTCTAAAAGCCAAATTAAACCGTCCCTTTTCCTTTTGGTTCTATTGCTATTGGAGTGGTTACTTAATGGTGAGAAGGTTTTATAGTCGTGTGGAAAAGATCTGCCTCCCTCTTCTGCAAAATGTCAGTGGGAGTTGGTGTGATTGGGTGACAACGTGATGCTTTCACGGTTTTGTGGACTGTGTAGAGGATGGGGAGACAGGGTAGGGTCCACTGGCGAGTACAGAGAAACACCCCAAGGCATGAGCAAAAATGTGTTCCCCATGATACCATTCTATCCCACAGCTAACTCTCATATAAAAGGTCACTAGGCACTGCTTGGAATAAGACGTCATTGAATGCAATGTGTGGGCTTAAAAACTGGATTCCACAGTTATTTCACAGCATACTGAATCAAGATGCAAAATTCCTCACTGGAGATATTAATTTAGCATGAACCAAATGCTGAAAAGGTCTTAAAATATAGTTGTCCAAACTTAGAAAATGCAGAAATGTTCCTGGCATGGCTTTTGGTGGTGTAGCTGGTGATGACAGCACTCCAGAAGTGGAAGCAAGGGAAGACGCAGCAAAATATTAAAGAAATGTGCCAAAGCTGGGGTGGTGGCTCGTGTGCTGTGGGAGGCTGGAGCAGAATGCTTCCTGCAATGCAAAGCCAGCTGGAGCAGCCTGGGTGAAACCTTGTACAGAAAGTTCGTGTCTCCATTTTGTCATAGACTTGCTTATACGTTTCTGTGAAGAGGAGGAAGTTTAGTGTCTCCCCAGGCTCCCCATCCCTCCTATGGGTTTTCTGTTCCCTCTCTTTCTCTGTGAGAGTAGATATCTGAAGGACAGAAGACAATTCACAAAAATGCCAGCATGCATATCAAGCAGTGTTTTCAGTCCGGTGCACCACTCAGACAATCTCCTTCTGCGTTCTAAACTTGTGAAATGGCTTATGCTGAGTCCACAAAGGGGTTATGATTGACACACTGGGCAAGCACTGAGATGCCTTTGCCCTCAGGAACAAACCGGATCCAATACTTCCCTTACTTAGCGCTGGTTGTGTTAGCTTATCAGATTTCCTGGACTGGGACCACACCAAAAAGAAACGATTTTAAAAATATGTATATGTAGATGTTGTATGAACATGTGTATAGGTCTGTTTGAGTATGTAGGAACTCACATGTTGTGCAAGTGTGTGTGTGTGTGTGTGTGTGTGTGTGTGTGTGTGTGTGTGTGTCCATCTGAGGCATAAAAGATGCTGCAGGTCTTTTTCTGATGACCGAATGGAAAGCAGATAGCCTAGGATCCCTGCTCAATGTGTTTCTCTTGCTATTTGGGCCCTCCAAAGAGAGTCTTCCTCTTCCTTTTTTGCCCTATCTCAGCTCCTTCATAGTATCTTCCCTAGACTCTCTCCAATTTGTTTATTGAAGCTGTCCCTCTCCCTGAACCTGAAGTTTACCAATTCTGAGTCTCTATTACCAATTCCCTATCTCTGCCTTGTGTGCTGGGATTATAAGCAGTTGCCGTTCCTACCACAATTTTATGTGGATTCTAGATACCTCACTCCAGGCCTCACATTTGCACAAGTGATTTATCCGCCGCACTATCTTCATAGTCCCTAGCCATAATTTCTACATGGATTTGCTATCAGACTTTAGATAACTACATGCGGATAACAGAACCCTCCGTAGTTTTTCTCTGGTGTCTGTGGGTATCACTGAATTTGTACACGGAATAGATATGCAAATGGAAGCCTGTTTGCTCAATTTGGTGTGGATTTCCCTATTTACAGAAATTCAGCATGCATTTGTTTTACCTGGTGGCTATTAAATACTCTAATTGGGCTGTAGACTAGTTAACAAGTGTGTTGAAGTTGTGCATTATAATTTAAAAGAGTTAATTGAATACTAATCCAATGTGCAGCACAAAAAATTATTTGAACCACTGCAAGGGAAGCCGGAAATCCCCCCAGCTGCCTTGGTCCTGTTAAATCCCCTTCCCTGTGAAACGGAGAAAATGAATATTCAATATTTTTTCCATTTGAGTCTCTTGACATTCTATTGATTCACCTTATTTTCCCAACAATTTTCTGACAGGTTTTCCAATGTGGATTCTGCAGGTTCTTTGATATTCATCTTGCAATTGCCTTTGAAAACGAGAGTTCTGGTTAAGTTTGGGCTGGGGCTTAGAACTCCAGAGCCCCAAGCCCCCTGCCTCCCAGAAACCTGCTCAATGGTAGAATTTGCACTGCTTTACCAGGAAACTGTCACATCTGGGCCAGAGACAAACGTCAAGAGAGGAGGGAGGAAGTATCAGAAGTACCTGACACTTAGTCATGTTGGTGAACCTGGGTACTCTTCTGGAGGGCCGGGTGCAGAGAGAAGTGGGCAGCCTGTGTCTCTCAGCGGAACTGCAGGGGCAGGAAGAGCAAAGCCCTACGAGGTCAACAACAGGAGTGAGAAGCACAGAGAAGCTGGGTGAGAAGGTACTGCCCAGGCTGGGTTATAAAGGGAGACGTCCACCAGGTGAGGCAGAAGGAAGGAAAGAGCCCATACCGGAAGTGTGCCAGAGGTGACAAGGCTCTCTGTCCTCTCAGGTGCCTTCATTTTCTTCGACCTTGGTGAGTTTCGGAATCCCAGGTCTGGCACATTTCACCAAGGCTCTGCCACCGAGCTACACCCCAGCCCTAATATTGTCTTTTTCTAAAAAACTTGACCTTGGTAAATACCAAAAGTTGACCGTAAGTCAGGGTGACAAATGAGTCAAGTGTCCAACTGCTGTCTCAGCTAGACAGCCACACCGTGCCTTCCGTGGAGCTTCTGCGACTGTCCTGTAGTGGGTGTGAGCTCCACCCTTAATTTATGTTTGTGGTTTCTTAGCACGTAGGTCCAGGAAATGCTGACAGGACATGGTCAGCAGTAGCTCTAACAGGAAGAGATGAGCGAGCCTGGAAAATATCTGATTGGCCTCCAATCAAACCAAATAGGGTCCAGCTCGGCTCAGATGAGGATGGGCTCAGTGAAGCGGCTGCCTAGCTACTTGTGTGTAATTGACCTCACTGACCTTGAAGTCTAGTTGAGATAGATAGATGATAGACAGACAGATGATAGACAGACAGACGGTTGGTAGGTGGCCTTTGACACACCTCTCCCCCTTACCAGTGCTGGGTATCTGTGGAGTTCCATCTTGGCGTTAGGGCTGCTGTGTTCTACTAGTGATTTTCACAGGCAGGCCTCTCAGTCCTCTTCAAGTCCCTGCTTGAATTCAAGAGCCCTCTCCAAACACATCAAGCTGCTATTCTGACCGTCCCAGCACTGACTTGAGCAAACTGGCAGAGAGCAGACCAGGGGCCCCAACTTTCCTCTCCGTTGACCTAGCCCCTCCAAAGCCACTCTAGTCAGTTTCGGCACAGCACAGTGGTACTCACTTGTGTTTGTCTCGAAAAATAGAAATAATCTAACATTCAGGCAAGTAGAAAGCATTTCTGATTTGCTTTCCTAGGGTGAAGTTGGAATGTTACAATATAAAGGTAAATAATTCCGATGACACATTATGGGAGCCAAAGTTATGGTTTAAGCTGTAATTACTGCATCTAAGAGAGACATGGAACAAAAGTGCCTCTGACCTGTGAGCCCCTTGCTCACGGACAACGCTTCCTGGAACGCTGGGAGCTACTGTTTATGGGAAATGACAAGCCAAATGCTTTCCTTTCTCTAAACAAGTTTGTTTGACTCAACTGTACCCTATGTGCTTGATTGCATGTAGACAGGAAGTGTGTGGGCAGGAAACACGTCAGAATGTATGCTTGACCCTGATTGGACCTGAGGGGAGTACAGTGGCCTTGTGAGTTTGCCCGTAGAAGCCTCTGCAAAATGTGACTCATCACCATTTCCTGAGAACCCTGGAAGGGTCCTGGCCAGTAGTTAATTAAAGCTTGCTTCAAATTTGGCTCAAAATTGTGATAGTGGTCTTATTCTCTCCCAATACGATAGACAACATGTAACTCCGGGTTTTACAGGTTTTAATTTCCATATCTCTTTTGTGTGGAGTGGGCCCCCATATAAGGCTCTGACAAGATGCCTCCCTTCGTCTTGTCCTTTCAGGTCACCAAAAGACAGAGACCATAGCTAGTTTTTTGTTCACAATTCTTCGTGTATCCCAGCTCAGTAGCATGGGACCTGTCATAAATGCTGTTGACATTTAGCTATTAGTCATATTAACAAACAAGTATCAGGAAGCTACAAGCCAAGAGCCAGCTTTACCACTTGTTCATGCAAATAAAGATTTATTAGAACACCCTCACATGATTCATTTCCATATGGTCCATGGCTGCTTCCAGGCTAAAACGCAGCTAAGCAGTTGGAGTCAACACTACACGGTCCACAATGACAAAAACACTTTCCATCTATTTTTAGAAATTGTTCAATGACCCTGGCTCTCAGGCTTGGTGCAGGCTTGTTGTGGGTGACTGCCTTCATTTGTCCCAGAAATTCCCAGTGATATGTGTGTAAGTATCTCCACTTGACAGATGAGAGAATGGGGTGGTGGCACCCGAAGCAGTATACAGTCCACAAAGCAGCATGTCTGGTGTCTCTCCAGGATGAGAAAATGGTTCTCTCCATCTTTCTTCCCCAGTCACTGGAGTTGAGTGGCCAACTTACGGCTCAGGTTTGCTCCAGGAAGGCCCTCTAGGAACCTGATGGGAGACGGGTAGCTGGGGATGCCTACCAGAAATCACCAGGGTTGCAGGAACCAGGAGAGTGAGGAGCTTGTCCACAGGGATGGATCTCCTGAGTGGACTTCACCAGACTGACTGGATATGAGCCCTGGGTCTGGCAAACTGTTAGCTGACTCCCAGCTCTGAAAACCCATGAGAGAGATGCTGGTTCTTTTCCTGGGATATCAGTCTCCACAGAGAAGCTATTTGCTATCACCTCCTCCTAGGACTGGTGTCCCCCAGTGTGTAGAGACCCCATCTAGGTGGCAGTGAGCCATCAGAAATCAGAAAAACGAGGAAGATAACAGGTAGCAAACAAATAGTTGTAATGTGAGTGAGAGTTTTGGGGGGGGGAGTTGTTTTTAAAGCATGGACCTCCTTTCTCTTGTCTTGGTGTTTCTCCTCATAGAAAATGTCCTGATTTGAAAAGTTCTGTGGCAGGTGACCGTTTTTTCTCTGTCACTGAGCTTGTGGTGGTGACAGTGAGCTTTGATTACAGTACACTCGGGCCCTGAGGGTGGCCACTTAGCCGGCCAGTCTGAGGTTATTATTGGAGCTTGGAGCTCAGAATCCAGCCCTCAGCATCCATGGGTTCAGTGTCTTTATCCTGAAATGCAACGCTGCTGTTGCTTACTTGCAAACTTGATGGAAAGTTCTAGAAATTGCATCTGTAAGACATTGTGATCTATGAAGAATTTTAATGTATTCTATCTGACTGTCTGTCTATCCAGCAGCCATCCTTCTGTCTTTCTTCTCCCCTGTACTGTGTGTGTGTGTGTGTGCATGTGTATGTGGTGTTTGTAGACCACAGAAGAAAGAATTATGAGGACTAGAAAAGTTATAGAAAAAGAGATAGAGACAGAGTTTGTGCTCTAGCTGGGGTTTTAGTACACTTTTGACCAGAGAAGATACCAATAGTCTCTGTAAATCCAGCAGGATATACAAGTTAGTGGCTGAATCTCGGTATCTCATAATCTGCATCCCTAAAATTGGCCCAATGATGGAACAGCTGCACTAGATCATAGGGGAGCTATTAAGATATCTGTGGCAAATGAGGCTGGGGATAGCTCAGCGGAAAAGTCTTTTCCTGCTATCTGGAGGTCCCCGAGTTTCATTCCAACACTACTGAAACCACAACAGAAAATACTCTGAAGTGAATAGCAGCTCACACTTTCTACTCAGAAGCCATTGAAAGTGTAGGTGTTTTGGTAATGAAATGATTTTCCTGTCCTGTCTCACTCCTTACTAGCACTTTGATCATCCATGTTTCTAAGTTTCCTGAAGCCTCAGTTTACTCTTCTGTAAAGTGGGCCTGAAGTCCTGTCCAGGAAGGGCTGGATGCAAAGAGCGTCATGCACAGCAAAGTCTTCCCAGTGTTAACCAATAGAAAGAGTTTTCTGGTTTTTGAGCCCTAATAGTCTGCTTGGTCAAGTCATTCAGTCACTTCTAATTAAGAGTTCTTTAATTCTTAGTCACTAAATAGTTAACAGTTGCCCAGTCCTGCCTGCAGTGTTGGTTAAGTCCAAACTTGGCCAATAACCTCTTGAAATGGAATATGAAAAGAGATAAAGTCAGTACACAGAGGGAGAGCTCCTAGGATGACACCAGTGACTGGAAGACATAGAGGGAGGCATCTCAGCTACAGTGTTGCACAGCCCCTTGACCAAGTGCCATCAGCCCTCCAGGGCGTGGTACCTGCCATGATGGAGTCGGGGATGCAAACAGAAGTCCGGTCTTAGGAAACAAGACCCAGCCCACACAAGACTCTGTAAAGGCAGCCTGTGCTCTCCAGCCCTCTGACTCTGCCCCACCCCTTGCTAATTTCGCTTCTTCCCACAGAAGGAAATTCAAGGCTGACACATGGAGAGAGACTAAGGAAAGATGGGAGAAAGAGAGTGAGGGAGACAGGACCTTAATCACCTCCCTATCCCCTCACTTGCTCTTCTTTCTGGCAAATGAGAAAGCACAGCTCTTGCACAAAGCAGTTATACACCGTACCTGCTCTTCTGTTGGGCAGAACAAGGGCAGCCCTGAATGGGGATCCACACCTGGACCTTTGAGATGTGGCTCTAAAAGACCCAGCCCTTCCCTGGAACTTCCTGTTGCTATGGCCCATTTTGCCCCTTGAGAGGAGCACTTGACAGACAAATCTTTAAAACAAACTGGAGAATACCAGGGGCACAGAAAAAGAAAAAGAAAAGTTTGGGGAGATCCCAAAGAGGAGATGCTACATAACAATCTACTCTGGCGGGGTTGTTTATAGATGAACGGGGTGGGGACTTAACAAAGGAGTGTCATTTTGCTTGAGAGTTCTTGGTACCTGGGATGATTCTCTAAGGCCTGGCTCTGTGACTGATTGCCCTCCCCTGTGGGCTGTCCTGAGGAAGAAGAGGTTATATGGGTGACCAAGACCCAGACTTAATTTAGAGAGCTAATTTCGGGTTCTGCTACCTTGACCCGGCTATGTATCGGGGCAAATTACTTTGTCTCTGTCAATTTTGGTTCCCATCTAAAGACTTGTACTAGAGGGCCCTGACAGAGCACTGAGTTTAGAAAATAAACAAAGGAAGAAAGCAGGAAACAAGGAGAGAGGGGATGAGGAAGAAAAGGAGAAAGGAAGAGAGTGACAGAGGGATGGAGAGAAGATGGGGGAGAAAAGGAAGAAAAGGGGGAAGATGGTAGAGAGATGCCAGGACAAAGGGGGGAAAAGAAGGAAGGCAGAAAGGGAAAAAGGAAAAGGGGGCACAGAAGAGAAATGGGAGTGAGGAAGAGAAGGGGAAGGGAGAGAGGAAGAGAGAAAGACAGAGAGGGAGGCAAGAAAGGGGAGGGAGGGAGGAAAAAAAAGAGACAAAGGAGGAAAACAACAGAAAGCAGGGACATTTATGTGGCAACAAAACACCTTGGCTTTTTTTTTTTCTGAAATTCAAATTTGCTTGTATGACTTGTTTATTCGGGCAAACTTAGCTGCTCAAGTGCTTGTATTCCTTTCTGAGAAACCTGCATGGTTTGGGGAAAGATGGGGAGCAACTGAATGCGGGAGCGGAAATTAGTTATCCCAGCTGCATACCTAACCTTCCACCAAGGCCCACCAGTGTCGGAGCAAAGGGTCCGTGGAAGGTGGGAATGGGGCTGCGCTCGCCCTTGCTTCTAAGTGGAGCACCCACGCCAGCCTGTGCGCCTGGAGTGCTGTGTGGGAGAGTTGGAGAAAAGGAGACCATAGGATGGAGACCATCGCTCCGAAAGGGCGAGATGAAAATACTAAGAGCCTGCCACCACCACACAGGGGCCTTTAAAAAGCTATTGCAGATAAGGCGAGCGGTCACAGGGCGGGGGGAGGGGGGACACGACACGACGACTTTTTTAGATAGACTGTCTGCTGGTCCTTGTAGGTCTTTTCCCATTATCTGTGAAGAGTTCCTGAGTGGGGCACCCTTGAGAGCATGAGTGTTGAGTCCCCCGGGGGACTCAGATTCTACCCTTGGGAAAGACCGCCCTGCAGGGTCATGAACTGGCAGGATAAAGGCATCCTGGTGTCCCCTCTCCCTCCACTAAAGCCAGCTAGGAAACAACAGCCTAGACCCCAAGGCGGTCTCTGTGGACTGCTCAACCACTCCAGAGCACAGAGTAGGATGTGAAGACAGGTCTGCGGGTACGGCGCTGACAGACCGAAAGAAAGGGGGAGAGGCACCCCTGTGCTTGCACGCAGTGAAATCCGACTTCTTTGGTGCTGGAAAACTGGGCGAGATCTCTGGGAACCGCTTGCAAACCTATCCATCTTCCCTTGTTTACACGCCCAACAAGCCTTGGGACACAGCTTCTCCTGCGCAGTTTTCTTCCCTGCACAGCTCCGCTCGCCAGCTCTGTCTGGTTTTGTGCAGCCAGGGCTGATCCGCAGCTGGAACCCCAAAGAAGGAAGGTGCTGAGCCCCTACCTGTGATTTACAGAGGCCTCAGCAAAGCAGAGCGCTTTTGCCGATGCACCGCCGCCAGCAGATGGCGATGCGCCGCACGTTATGATCCTGATGTAGGAGGCTGGCGCTGGGGAGGGGACCACTCAAAGGGTTTGGGGTGTGTGTGTGTGTGTGTGTGTTGTGTGTGTGTGTGTGTGTGGGGTGTGTGTGTGTGTGTGTGTGTGTGTGTGTGTGTGTGTGTGTGTGTGTGTGTGCCATTCCTGGGCTGCAGCAATGTTTGTGGAATAAACGTTCTGGTGGTGTATGTTCAGGCCTAGATGTTAACGTTTGCCATGCAGTGGCTTTTTTTTTCTTGTGAAGCCAGGAGTTTCAAACACACATATCCTCACCCTCACGGTGTCATTGCCAGCTAGCACAGGTCTGCACTTTCTTATCAGATCACTTGTGCAACTTCAGTATTAGCAGCCAACTTGCTTGGGAAGACAAAGAAGTTCTGAAAAAAAAAATGTAAGTAAGAAGAACACCTAAGATTTTCTTTCTAAACAAACAAGGGAGTCTTTCTTCTCCTTCTCCTCCTTCTCTTCTTTTCTTTTTTAAAATTGGGCTAAAATATATAAATAAATAAACCCTGAATTTTGTTAGGAGGAAAATCAAGACCTTTTCAAGAAAAGAGAGAAAAAGCCTTTGGCTGCTTTAAGACAGGGCTGTGTTTTGTGACTGTTGGAAACACATGGGCACAATGATCATAAATGTAAAATTGTGGAGAAAATGTAGGAACTGTGGGGGAGAACCAGGGTTTAAGGACCAAGTTAAACAGCAATGGAGTAAGTCAGATAGACGGTGCCAATAGGATGGATTCACCATGCCAAGTGGCTCCATTGGTGAGGTTTCACTATGTATTTGATGTTGCCATAAAATTCGTCTTCTCAAAGTAAACAAGGCCAGTCTGAATGCATCTCCAACAAGACATATGTAGCTTTGTTTGGGATAATGGATTTGATGGGAGTAAAAACAGAGGAGATTAAATGGACCCAGAAGGGATAAATACAACTAATTGACATCTCTCCCTATCAACATAAACATGGCTAGCACTGTAGAATGGGAAGAAATGGCAGAGCAGGGGGCCACCGCAGACCCTACTCTTAACTGACTGATGACGCTGGAGTGGGTTGAACTCAGTGGCTTTCCCTTTGCTCCCCCTCCCCATGTATTCGGCTTTTACGATCCCCCATCCGGTAGAGAGCACACAGCTGGACCGTCTTGTGCAGGGTAACTTCAAACCTTCAAACTTTTTTCCCAACAATGCTGCTTAAACCTTCGAAGCTTACAGAAGAACCAACCAGCCACCTTTTGTGTACAAAAGCACAAGACTGACCTCTTGCTCTAGTTTTCATCAAGGAAGTTTGGTTATTACATCTGTGCACAAGGGATAACATTAATGGTCACAATCCATATTGACTGGTTTGTTTCTATACATCATCAACTATCGCTACAAGCTTAGATAGCGCACAGACATACACCTAGCACTAATAACTTTCCAAACCTCTCACCTGACACAGTGACTGCATTTGCAATGATTCAGTGTAGTGTTTAACATTTGATGCCTCTTTACGTCCCTTTCCACTTCTTTTCAGCTAAAGTTCAAAGACATTTTTGCAAGCCAGTGCCACTTATTACCAGGTATGCTATTCATACCTGAATATTGTTAGCGTGGAAAATAAAACCTCAGGTCTGTGAGTCATAGCAATGTCTAAGGCTTGCTTAGTATTGCCGGCCTGGCAACCTCTACCCGGAATCTCTAGAAGCTGATTTGGGGATCAAACTTCAGAGCTGTCTTTCAAACAGAATCATCTCAAATTTAAAATTAGCCGAGGATTACAGTTGGCGAGGAGGCAGGTCTCCACCCCCAGTGTGAGCCAATGTCATCAAAGTGAAAGGGGGGAAAGAAAAGAAAGGAGAAACTGTGATTGTTTTGACACAAGCGGGAGAAGCTTGGTGTCGTTTCAGTTTTAACTTCATTTCAAATTATCTTCTCACCACCCTGGTATTTCTGCATGGAGATAATCACATCTCATCAGCATTCTCCAAACCTGGCAGCTATGTAGCCAGAGTTATGTGACTCCTTAAATCATATCACAAAACATACTGTTACAGCTCCATAGAAGTCCGATGGAAATCGGAGTGGCTGAGTGCCCCCCGCCCCCACCACCAATATTTCGATTTTATTTCTTTCCTTAGGTAATTTTCATCGTATCCAAGGTGTATGATCCCATCCACCCCTGGTAAGGAAAGCCACAAGGTTAAAAACGCATAACAAATCTGCCTAGGGCGGAGGGGGGGTAATGAAGATGGGGACCTGTTGACTACCTATAGGAAACTGTGCACATGGACACATGCCCACACGAACCAGAGAATCTTCTTCTTAGGAAAAGTATAAAAGCATGGTCTTTGGGAGAAGGAAAGGTGGCCCTGGCTTTAGACATAGGCCATCAATTACTCCCGGCATCATTTTGGGAATTCCCCGTCACTGAGCTTGAACAGGGATGTGGGGATGATTTGTTTCAACACTGTTGCACTGACACGTGGAAAATCAAGCCCCACCCCCCACACACACACCCGCTTAACGTTTGAAAAACCCGTATGTAAATGATTGACTGCCTTATCTTGACACCATTTGCCTTAACTTCGCTTCCTCTCACTTCAGTCATTTAATTTGTATGGCTTCCAAATCAGAGTGACTGTCGTCTATTAGTCTCCTTGGTGACAGAGGGCAGGGCGCTGTTGTATTGGAGTTAATAAAGCAGAAACAGAAGCCTAATTATTGGGGAGATAAGCCATGCTGCCAGGGTTTTGTCCTCTTGGGCTGCAAGTCTCAGGACCCAGACATTTTGGAGTTGAGTCTGTACACAGGGCACACAGTTGGCAGCAGGTGGGGACACTTGTTTTCAGATTAGCGATACTGGTACATTTCAACAATCAGCATCCCCCGAGGATGGGGCAGCACTGCCAGGGAGCAAGCCCATCATCATTAATCAAATGAGATCTGTGAAGGGGCACGGGGGCCTCAGAAATGCAAGGAGCGAAGCAAGTAGAAAGTCGTGTTTCTGTTACAAGGGGAAGCATGTATATTTAAGTACAGCCTGCATACACATACTTTAAATAGCTCAGTGTAGTGTAGTGTGTGTGTGTGTGTGTGTGTGTGAGAGAGAGAAAGAGAGAGAGAGAGAGAGAGAGAGAGAATCTTGTCAATACTTAAACTGTGGAAAAATTACAATATGCATATATATGTGCATACATACACACATACATGATGTAACACACATATATGTTAACGTAGATAATATAGGGATATGTACAGTGTAGTGATTAAAAATATTGATGACTGAAAGCCTGCTTTATTGGTTATTGAGAGGTCCAGTCGTGTTTCTGTAGGCTGATACAAACATGACTCTATCTTACTTATGCAAGTTGCTCGCGCCTGAGAAATTCTGCCAGCATAGGTGCTTTTTCATATGCCTTCATGGCAACTCCAGCGCTACCCATGGTACTGCCTGCCTCCTGGACTACCCCTCACCCCCCACCTCTGGAGCCAACAGACAGAAAAGTCTACCTGTGCAGCTGAGGTCCCAAACGGGGAAAAAGTCTTAAAGAAAGAGAAAGCCTTGATGCAATCCCTGCACCTATCACGGCTGCACTGTGAGCTACAGCAAAGTCGAGGCTGGGTGGGGAGAGTGACTCTATTAGAGCAGCTTTGTCCAACAAATATTAAAATTGCAAAGTAATTTGCCCATTTGACAATGGCTAATGAACTTAAGCACGCAGAGTGAACTTTAATAATTGAGGAAATTGCGCAATTAAACTAAAAGCAGCTGAAAATTACAAATAAAATGAACTCTCCGGCTTAGCAGGAATGTTACAGCTCCCAGCATTGTGTGGGTATCAAGAAAGCCTGGGAAGGAAGGTTCGAGTGGCTGTACCTTTTATTGTGATGATCGACCATAAAGATATTGACGTCGTTTTTGAAATGAACGGGATCGTAAGAATGCTGCTCCACGATATGTTTCAGAGTGACCATGTGGTTGGAATTACACAAAAACATCTCATTGGCAGGATATGTTTTAATTCTGACTTCAGGTTTATGATCCTATCTGTTACTACTTTCAATTTAAGTGGATTACATTCAGCAGAGATCCTTTTACCATCCTGGCATGACTGTCTCATGCTATTAGCTTGTCTCCCCGTTCAGCCCCTACAAGCCTGTGAAAACAGAAAACCATAAGAAGCCTCTTAGGTTCAACCAGGTTAGACTGTAGACACCAGATTAATATTTGATAATGTAGAAGGGCTCTTAATCAGATTTGCTTATTTTGTGACAGAATGTTTCTGCAATTATAATAATTGTGGTGCTAAATTTGTTTGTCTTTGTATCTGGCTTTGAGCATAATCTTCTCTCTTGAAAGCCACTCAATGTGGGGCTTGAGATTCCTACACAAAACCCAATTAATATTAAGATGACAGGCGTGATGAGCTTCCAAAGAGACAACAGCTGAGCAGACTCTAACATTCGTAAGTACAGATACTTGAGTGATCAAGTACATCTGAGGGAGACACACAATTCAATAATCCCTTTTCTCAAGAAAGTCAAGAGCCCTGTGTGCTGCGAGGGAAATCAAAGGAACACATCAGAAAGAAAATGACGGACCTGCCCCTGTAGTGTCTCTATTAAAATGCAAACGTTATGGATTTTTTCGGGGTGATGGGAACCTTTTCTGTTTTTATTGATTTCTTTTTATAGCTTGATGATTTCTCTAAGATTACCTTAAAAGCTTAAAGAAAAAAGGGCCATCATCAAAAGGTGTCTTACATGACAAGAGTGCAGGTATTTTGGCTAACACGATGTGGCGAAGGTGGAGTGTGTCCGGGGGGCTCGCCAGTGGAACAAAGTCATGGTCTCCCACGGCACAATGGAAAATTTACAGGCACTTCTGACCTACGTGGTCAACACACTCTGTCAGCCCCTGGCTGGTGGGCTGACGACAGCTGCCTGCTGGCACTGCCTGGGTCTTCCCCAGAGATGGAGACTTTAAACACCGTGTTAACACAGGCATTTCCACCCTCCTTGTACAAAGCAATTGTCTTTACTCCCTGACCCCCAATTTCCCAGCATCATGGGTGACTCAGGATTTACAGCTCCGTTCAGCATCGGTGGGTGACATCCTAACCCATTGATTTGTAATCAGAAATTGGTTCCCTGTCTCTTTAAAAGTGAGGCGCTAAGGGGCAATAAAAACAAGGCTGTGGCACTAAAAATGGAGTTATGGGTCAGGCTCTTGGCCATTGCACACCACCTTTTAAATATATTTATTCCATTTTTTTTAAAGAACCCTCTGTGGAGCACTTTAAGTGACCAGTGACCCTCTTTGGTGACTTATTGTACTGAGAAATCAGTTTTGTAGAAACTCTTTCACCTGCACTGAAAATAAAAACCACTCATACAAAAAGCCATCCACACAAACGGGGGGTGGGGGGGAAGGCTGCATTTGTGCCAAAGAACATGCCACTAACAGCACATGGAGTGGCCGACTGGCAGAAGTGCCACATGTTGGACACAGGCCCTATCCTCAGCTGACTGTGCCCAGGAGCCACAAACTGAAACAAACAAGCAAACAAAAATGGCCTTTGCCAGTGGCCCAGTTCCAGGTGTGTCCTACCTGGGAAAAGGTGACAGTGGACAGTGTTGTGCCCTCTTCTCCACCCCCCCCCCACCGCCACCATACACATACTCTCACATCCTGCGTGCCATAGGCAACTATCGGACACGTCCTTCAAACCTTGGAAGGACCAGTAGGAAACTCAGGTCATTGCCATCACATAGCCTACCTTGGGGACCAGTAGAGTTCCTCAGATCTCTATGGCTCCCCCCACCATCCTCTCCCCTTGCCCTGTTTGTCGCAAGGCATGATATCTAGCTCTAGAGTGCCTCCCGCACACAACAAACACTCCAGGAGCAAGCCACGTACAGTCTAGCTGGACCACCTCAGCAGCAGCAGTAAGAACCCCACTCACAGAGTCACGTGTCCCAAACTGTGAGATCTTTAAAACAAAATGTGTCCCTGTTGCCTTCTGAAGTTCCTTTAATTAATATTCAAAAGGCTCAAAGAGGAAAAATGGATACCTAAATCATACATATGTATATGCCTTTTAAGGTTTATTATAAAGGCAAAATAACCCCTTACTTGGTTAAAATCCAACTGGAGTCAACATCCAAAGGTGACTGCACTGTAATCGTAGACATATCTGCATTATGTAGGCATGTTACTGCGCCACCGGAGTCTCTCAATAGTAATTATTATGCCAAGCGCCCTGTTGGCACAATTACACTAAAGCTCTAATTAGTAGCAGTAAGATTAGAACCCCTACATGTTAAATCTGTAGACGCAATGCTGAGTGAAGGATTTAAAACAGTTTCAAAACATTGTATTGTCTTTATTACAGTCTTTATACTTCAGTAAAGAAGGGTTTTCTATAAAACGCACTTAAAATAATCTGGTCCTGTCACTAAAAATAGGAAAGATAAGGTAATTGCAGTCAAACCTAGTGAGTCGGCTTGCTACATAGGTGCATTAAATCGAAAATGACAAAGCTGGCGAGCTGCGGTGGGGGATACCTACTTCCTGCTGGACACATGGTATTTTTCCACGCTCCAACTCGGAGAAAGCTCGGTGGCCATACTTAATCAGGGCTCTGTCTGCTCCATGCGCCTTTATCATTACCTTGGAGCACCAGTCCCAGGCAGATGAGTTAAATCCAAAAGGCTCTTCGCCCATCTGACTGCAGCATCAAGAGATTACCTATCTCCCCGGGGACTATACCACTCTTGCTGGGAGCTCCAGGCTACTTCCTGTTTCCTTAGACACCCGCTGAGTGAGAAATTTGAAGTCTGGGGCCTGGGATGCAGTCTCCAAGGAAAGAGCTGCTGGAGAGAGAGCCTGAGGCCGGATGGGATGGGTGGTGGTTCTCTAATCCCCACGTGAGCATCTGAGGAAGGCAAAATTGCCTCGGCAAATCATAGTCCCAGCTCAAGGCAGAGAGGAAAAGGAGTATGATTGACAAGTGCCAGGTATTTGGACTGGAGAATTTTTTTAATTGGACTTTCCCGTGAAACTCAACAGTCAGGACTTCATAAGACAGTCAAAGGGAGACAAATCTAGAAGCTCTGAGGAAGAAAGAAAATTCCGTTTCCTTTGCTTGATTTGTAACTTCCCACGACTCTACCACTGTGCAGAAACAAAGGTCCCCCCATTGTCTGCAGACACCAGCAGTTGGAGATGCAGGGCTACTGTGGGTTCTACTTTATGCCCACTGACCCATCTGCCCACTCCACCCTGTTACCTCCTGAACAACCTGACCTTTTCCCCATCGAGTTCCTGGTAGAAATGCAGAGTTTAGAACACACACACACACACACACACACACACACACACACACACACACACACAGGGACTAGGAAGGCTGCAGGACCTGGAGGCAAACTGAGTCTGCTCCCATCCTTCAGCTCTCTTGCGGACATGAGTGTAGTCTTCTCGGTTTGAGTACAACACAGCACAGCTCTCTGGAGCAATCTGTTTCCAAATGACTTGAAAGTCAAAAAACACTTGAGGACTTTTCCTCGGCCCTTCCACTGAGGCAAATGCATTATTTATTTTGCTACTGAAATGCTAATCCAAACAGTGTTGGCAATCTTTAGGATGGAAATAGGAGACAGGACTCCCCAAATGTTACCAGAGCGCCACAATAGTGTCACTAAATACAGCTATTCCCCACCGCCACCAATTTCCCATAATTACAGTGATCCTTAGTGAGGCCCTATTTGTATACCGTGCATACACAGACTTGAAACGGCATGGCCCGAGGGCTATAAAACTGTCCCTGAGGATGTAGAGTGGGAAGAGGGCAGGAGTCATAGGGTGGCCTCTGAATCTTAATAATTGTGTGTACTCAGACATACTTTATATCTAGAAGTGCTATTTACTGTAAAATTGAAGCTAGGGAGAGCATGGTACTTTCTGGCGTCTATATTTTAAATTGCCTTCTCTTTCACAGCCCCAGACTCGAGAAAGGAAGTGAAAACATCCCCTGGCCTTATAGGTTATCTAATTGCTGTCATAATTCCTTTATTTATATGCGTGTATGTTTTATCTACAAAAGATATTCACAGGAGAGCTGATCTTTTTGCAACTGTTATGGAACTATTAAACGTATATTAGTATGGTCATTTTTATTTAATGGAAACAAATAACAGTTAATCTTATTGGAAGGGTTAAGTGGGTTTACTTGGTGAAGAGCAAATCCCTTCGGATGCTTAAAAAAAAAAAAGAATAGTTTCAGTTGCTGACAGATGGCCTTTGTCTGAGAGTAGCTGAGGACAGATAGTTTCTTTTTACACACTTATGAAACTTGTAGATATAGATGCTTGGTAATATGCAGTGGCCAGGACAAAGAGCAAGCTTGGTGGACAGAAAGGATTAGATTTCAGATAAGTGACAGATGGCTGGCTTAGCAGAGTCAGATAAAATAAAAAAGAAACCACTTTCCATGTAAAAGTTCCATGCCTTAAGACAATGGGAGCACACAGCATCCAGCTCTTCCCAAACTGTGTTCAGTTTCTGGATTTCAATCGCTCTTTCAAATACACATTTTACTTTTACCTTTTGCTGAAGACGTGGGATTGTTCCTTCTTGGCCAAGTTTATCAAAGAGAAAGTAATAAACCAAACATTAACAATCTGCCTTTCTGCTGGGCTGCTAAAGAGTTCTTCCGTTTTCAGAATACACGGGATATTTGCACGTGAGTCCCAACACCCTCTACTCCTTCCCAGTGTGAAAAGGTTTTTATAAGCCCAGAGGTAAGAAATGCACGTTTTTGCTTACTCCATATGTACCATTTAAACTTATAACATCACCATAACCTTCGTCAAATAACCATGCAACATATTTAGTGTTAATTTGTCACACTGAAATTATTCATCGGTGCCTTGAGTGAGTTCGATAATATTTATGGGCTATGCCATTTCACGTTTTCTGGCAATACAGCTTGCTAGGTTTCATAGATTTACTGTGTCTGGTTTTTTTATGACTGACATAGCAATAACCAGATTGCAAAGATATTTATGTTGTTTGTGGCTTAGCAAGATAATTAAAGGATATAAATTAATCAAGTGCAATTAATTAGAAACTTTATGCTCGTAGCAGTCCTTCTTTGCATGTATAATTTATATTTATTGATTTCCTGGCTTTCATTAGCCTATGAGATAACAGCAAAACTGCATTAGAGAAGAGAATGTACAATTAGCGTGAGAGTGAGCCCTGGCATAATGGATAGATCAGCACATGTTTGGGGCAAATAGAGAGCTTTGTTAGCTGTCATAAGCAGTCACAATTGACGAGTGGCATTTCACTACATATCTTTCAGCTGATTAACAGCGTTTTTGAAGAGTCCCCTTAATGGGAAGCTGATAGGTCGGCTAAATTTACATTTTAATCAGAGTATTTATGATAGAGGCAGAGGGTAGAGGACGTTCCCCGAGGGACTTTGGTAGAAAGGAGGCTTGAGAGAGTGCCTGCTCACCTATGCCTTTTCTTGTTTTTTTGTCTAAAAGTGTCTAGGGAATGACGGGGAATAAGATCTCCAGGGGGTTCCATGTAACTGGTCACAGCCCAGTTCCCTTTCAGGAGAGAGAGCAAAGTGTCCACGATGCCAGGACAAAGCGATTACTCTTCAGTATTTCTTCCCGGGGTATCTAGTGCCAGCTCCTGTGCAGTGGTAGCGGTTCCCCAGCCTCCCCATCAAGTGCTTCCACAAAGGAGAAAGTGAAATCTTGGTCTAAGGAAGGGCAATCCCTTATTGACCTTCCTTCTTTTATTTCCTGAGCTGAGCACCATGCTATTGGACCACCCAACAGGCCAGCATCCCACTGGAGAATGTGCACAAGCACCGCTGACAGCCACCATTTGAACACAGAAGCGGGGCCTCCTCCTGGACTGTAAACCATTAACACTGGGATTCTTCCCAGCAGGAACAGAGGTCAGAGAGAAAACTTTGTACTTAGTCATCCTTTTTTCTTCCTTCACATTGGGAGACAGGGGAGGTTCCTCCTCAAAGCCCCAGAGAAATCTGGGTTGGAATCTCCCTTCGCCTTTCTGAGCAGTTATGTGTCCAAGCATCTTCATGAAGGCACGTAGACTACTTCCTGCTCAGATTCATGACCCCCTTATCACAGAACTTGCAAGGTTGAGTCTTTCTGTGCATTGACAGAATCTCTAAGATGGGTATCATGGGCAACACACAGCAAAACTACCTCAGGCCTGCACAATTAGTAAAGCCACAAAGTGGGATGCGTGACTGATTGGTGACCTGGCCCTTAATGGGCATCTCTGCAGGAGAGAGCCTATTTCTTCTCATTCCCATATGGAGATGGGACAATAGGGTTGGGCAGCTGTGTTATATGTTTAGTGATAGTTCCCAACATGTTCTTTATCCTAAAGAATGTCAGGAGGCCCTTTGGAGAGAGAAACAAAAGTGCATTCTCCCAAGGGGGCTTCTCCCAAGGGGATTCACTCCTGATTCAGAGTCCGAGTGAGAAGATCTTCCGTTCTGTTGAGAAAGGGGTCTGGTCTTTCCCAAATCTGGACAAAGGCATCATCCTGAGTCTTGCCATTCCCTTTTTCCTCTGGTTTTGAGTCTTAGGTTGAGGCTGAGGGCTCAGGACAACCCCCACCCCCATTTCCTTGTGGAATTCCGTGCTACAGACCAAATATTGACAAAATTGCCCAAGTATCTCCTTGCCCTGGGGCAGTTGAGTTACAAATGCCGAAGTGAGGAGACAAATAAGGAAAGACTTTTCATTTGTCTCAGTGGGAAGAAACCCTTATTAGACCCGAAAAAGAAGACATGAGCAAATATGAGATTAATATAAATGAAGGAGGGATACGGTTTCTGCTTATGTGTTGATAAGCCCCTTTCCCCTCTTTCATACTAATTATTATTATCATTATTAGTATTATTTTACCCCTCAATTGCCTTCGGATGTTATCCAAGAGGAAGAGCTCCGTCGTCTGGGGAAAGCTCTGCAGTATTGTTTATTTCATGTAATAAAATGTATGTAATGATCATGATTAATGTTTGTTTATTGTTGTATCTTTGTGTTTTCCTTCCAGTCTCAGTGTGATACTGGTTTAATTAAACTTGGGAGAGGGGTGGGTGTGGGCTGGGGTGACAGTCTCTAGAAGTTTGCACAATAATGGAGAACACATTTGGTGGCTTTCACATGTCGGGGAAAATGAAGATGTTCCCATAAATGACTGATTCTGCTTGTTCTTTCAAAGGAAAGTCCATTCCTTATCCTTTATTGTATAATTTACAGATAAATTTGTTGTGCCTTAGACCAAATGCTTTTATGTACAGAAATTGCAATGACAGTAGAAATTATGGTAATTGAAGAGTGCTCTATTTTAGGTTTTCCCCAGATCACAACATGAAATGATCATCAGTGTCTTCCATGGCCATAATCATGCCCTAGATTCCAAATTATTTTTTATTAGTTTGTTATGTAGTTTAACTGTTTGTTCAGAGAATACTGGGGCTGAAAAGAAACAGGGACGCATCCCTGCCATTGAACATCTTTCCTCGGGGACAGGCGTGGTGGGGGGTGTTGTTTCTGCCCTTCCCATGCCCCCAGAAGCCTTTGCCAAGAATCTTCTGCTGTATTTTCTTAGCCTCTTTGGCAAAACCAAATGTCGATCATCAGTGGGAGCCATAATCACAGAACTTTGAAAGATATCAGTCTGTTTTTCCAATGCTTACTCTGCATTCAGATATGGATTCGTCTAACTGGACCATTTCTAGCACTTTATAGCTTACTAAGCACTTTAAAGTACTGTTCTCTTTAACTGTTCAAGAAAGCAAGTCACAGCTTTTAGCACATCATACTGTGACATGCATACATGCATATGTCATAGGACACACATACATACATACTTGCTATACACATTTTTTTCAATATGCTTTTTCTCCTTTGGTAACATGTGCATAGTCTTCATGTTGGTATGGAAAGTTTTGTTTTCATTGGAGATATTCATGATGACTCCAAATTTCCCTCATATAAAAATGTTAAATTAATATTCTTGTGGGTAAATATGTACATGCATATACATACATATACACACCTTTTATTTGTAGATATGTGGATTGTGCGAGAAGACACAGGCAAAGAGAGAATAACTCTTAAGTTTTTCACAAAATAGAGTCTTTTATCAAATTTTGTAAATTTGATTCACCAGCTAGGCCTCTGGACTCCTGCCATTTTGGGGCTCTGTAGAATATGTATAGGATGCAGTCTCCCCAGCCCTGGCTCCAAAGGACATCATTCTTTTTTTTTTCCCCCCCAACTTTAAGCTAACAGAAAGGTATTTATCACTTGTGTTTCCTGCAGTGAGCAATGGTTAGCAGTGCCCATTGGTTTTCCATTGAATGGCTTTTTCATATTATTTACAGGTGCTGATATTAATTGACTTCTCGTGTTCTTACGAATTTCTAGCACTTATATGAAGTCCTTATGGATTAAATACACTTTATTCTGAAGAGATTAAAGTTTGTTCTGTTCCACAGGGCCCACGCATGATTTTTCTGGTCACATTTGACACGGTCAAATGAGAATGGGGACTTTAAGAAGAAGAAAGACATGGAGGTGGGGAAGTGATTTGTCCGAGTAAATTCTGCTTGTACTGGGGGTGGGAAACACCATGGTCCAGAATCAGATCTGTTCTTTTAGCCACCCTAAACTATTTCTCTGTGGATAAGACCATGGCTGCAGTCTACAAATGGGCACCAAAAAGTGCATGAATATTACGGATTTTCTGTTCCACTCACCGAGCTACAACTCCCACCCCATCACCTGCAGCACCCCTTCTCACTCAGTGTGGAAGAAGCCCCGTGGTGTCCCCTCACAATGCCTCTCCAGTCAAACTCTCGTTCAGCCTTCCCAGACACTCTCCACTTAGACTGCTCCTAGTCTTCCGTCGGATGCCAGTGGTCGGTGCCTGCGGGGTAGCATCTATCAAAGTCTACTTTGTGAGACAGGTATTTATGTCGTGGCTCCCTCCTGCCCTAGAGAAGATTTTCACATGTTAAGGGTCTGCAGTAAATTAATTGCATTAATCACGCATTTCCTCTTGTATCCTTGCCCTGGTGATGTCCTCCTCACATCAAGAGGGAAAGTCGATTTGTCTACCTGAAATCTGGAATGGTCTTGTCTCTTGCTTGGGGAAATAGGATGGAGCATTTGCTACAGAGAAGTCTTACTTGCTTCTACTCTCGTTGCGATCTTGGTAGCGTAGCACTGATACCGTGTGACTAAGCCAAGGTTGGTCTGTTGAAGGATGATGGCAGGCCACACAGAGGCGAAAACTGTAAGGAACACTCTGGGCATGTCAGTCCTCAGTTGATCTACTAGGTGACTGAAGTCCCCACAGTCACCTTGGAATTGGAAGCAAGGAGTCTGTAGTTCATTCTCACTTTGGGAGATACACATATGGAATAAAAGCCATTGTCACATTTAAGAGCAATCTCAGCTTGTAATGTGTTGAGTCACCAGCTTGGGCTGAAAAAACTCCCCAAACAGCCAAGATATTTATGAACTAAGTGAACATTTTGTTTTGCATAAGCAGCATTAGGTAGCTCACTATGTTGCAGCAGACGACTGGTAAGAAGCCATTCCAATATGGATTAAACATGGTGACTACGACCAAAAGGATGACAGACAATTGCTGGGAAGATGTAGGGAATGTAAGATGTGGGAATGTAAGTTACTGCAGACACTATGGAAAGCAGTGTGGGAGATCTCATCTTTAAAACTTAAAGACAGTCACATGACCCAGAAATCCCAGCAGTGGATATGCAAAAGAAGTAGTGGGATCAGTAGCTTGACGAGATCTTTGCATTGCTGTGTTTATCACAGTACTAACTCAAGTGATCACTGTCAACAAAGATATGTTAGCCTATGTCCATCAACACATGAGTGAGTAAAAAGAAAAAACTGTGCATGTATATGTGTGTGTGTGTGTGTGTGTGTGTGTGTGTAAAATATATTAGAGAATAGTCTATCCAAGAAAAACAAGCAAATCTTGTCATTTTTTTCTTTTCTTTTTGTTTTTGTTTGTTTGTTTGGTTGGTTTGTTTTGGTTTTTTTGAGACAGGGTTTCTATGTGAAACAGTCCTGGAACTTGCTTTATAGACCAGGCTGGCCTCGAACTCACAGAGATTTGTCTGCTTCTGCCTCCCAAGTGCTGGGATTAAAGGCGTGCGCCACCACTGCCCAGCAAATCTTGTCATTTTCAACATGAGTAAACATGAAAAATGTTACGCTGTGTGAGAGCCCCCAGATAAAGAAAGACAAACATTGCATGGTAAAATTCATATATGCATTCATTTTTAATTCAGGGTTTTACTTAGCACAGTCCTGGTCTTGAACTTGCTATGTAGCCAAGTTTGATCTTGAATTCCTGATCCAACTGCTTCCAGCGCTTAGTTTCTGGGACTGCAGGATTGAGCTACCATGCCTGGCCCTTACCTGGAATGAAAAACAGTTGGGCTTGCACAAATACAGAATGGTTGCAGAATAAGGATGGAGAGACGGTGTGTAGGTTAATAAGATAAGTACTTTTTAATTGCCCAGAACAAGTATGTGTAGAGAAACAGGAGAGAGATGAGTGGTTACCTGGGCTCAGTGAGGGAGAAGACAGGAGGATGAGAACAGAAACTGGAGACAAGAGAAATGGCAAATGACCACTAGTGTTTCTGAGGTCCTTTTGTATAAAAGTGACCTGAAATCAGTGTGATGTTGGTTACCTAACTCTGTGAACATACTATAACCCTCTGAATTGTGCTCTTCAACTGGGTGATTTGTAGATTGTGTGACTTATGTCCAAATAAAGTGGTAGTTTTAAAATGTACGGTGGTAGCCAGGCATAGTGGCACACAGCTTTAATCCTAGCACTTGGGAGGCAGAAGCAGGGAACTTCTGTGAGTTGGAGGCCAGCCTGGTCTACACAGTGAGTTCCAAGACAGCTACAACCATACAGTGAGAACCTATCTTGAAATTAGCAAAACACAAAACCAATCAAACAAGCAAACAAAAATCCAACAAAAATAAAGAGTATCGGTTACATAATTTAAAGTCTGTATGTTTTTTCCTCTTTATTCTCCATAGGGATGCTTCCCCATTAGGGACAGGCTAATGAGTAAGTTTCCTTTTCCCACTTAGGGAATTGTATAAGGAACACGTGACTATTGACCACCAATGCACCAGAGGTTTGTATTAACCATGTTTAGATTTTTTTCTATGAAACAGAAGTCAGTTACTTGACTGCAGTTTTAGTTAATATAAACATGAAAATAATAAGATTTATAACAACAGAGAAATACAACTGAGCGCATGTGTCCTGTTTGTTCTGAGGATGAGCTTCAGAGGTTGACACATGGTCAGCCTAGCCTGCTACCCCAACCCCTCCCCTTTACCCCTACCTCATGTAGTGGTGTTAGAGGGAAGTGGAATGTTTTAGCCTAGGGCCCAGGGCTGGAAAGATGGTCGCAGCAGTTAAAGTGCTTGCCACAGACCAGCGTGAGGACTAGAGTATGCATCCCCGGAATCCACCAGTTTGAGGACTAGAGTATGCGTCCCCGGAATCCACCAGCGTGAGGACTAGAGTATGCATCCCCAGAATTCACTCATAAACGTCAGGTGGGTGTGGCCGCCTACATGTAATTCCTATACTCAGGGGGCAGCGCCAGCCATCCCCAGGGAAAACCAGTTAAAACCTCAGGCCTGCACATAGACACAGATACAAATGCACCCACACCTGCACATACACACAAATACATGTACACACATGCACGCTACACACACATTCACAAGCAAAAATGCCTACTTGAGGCTTCAAAGAACCCTAAGCTTTTTGTTTTTTTGTTTCTAGGTTTTTGGAGATTTCAGTACTGATGAAATTCAATATTACATACAGAAACATAAACTTGAAAATAGTAACTAATTTGGAGAAAGCAATAATGAACACATTGCATGCTACTAAATTTTTATGAAGATCACAAAGATAATATTATTATGATATTAATTCTGACACCACAGTCCTCTGAGATCTGCCTTAGTGGCCAGTTTGATCCCCAGACTGAAAGATCAGAGAGAAGACAGCATGGGAAAATGAATTTTGCTCACCTTACTGGACAATATGTTACAACTGACTTAAAAACTCAGTGTTGGTCAGATATTCATTGCTATGTCAAAATATCTGCGATAAGTCAGTGTAAAGGAAGATAGGTTTGTATTTGCTTCTGATCTCAGAGACCCACGTGTGTATCTAAAATGCCATGGAATGGGTTCAACTCTTAGGGAAGGTTCTTACAATTTTTTTTGGGGGGGGGGTCTTTCCTCAGTCTACCGACTTCGCCAAGAAGGGGTATTATTTCTGTGTCAGATTGCTTAGGGAACATAGATGGCGATATCTTCCTGCAGTAATTTAATGCTATTAAGTCCTGGCTCATTAGAAAAAATAAATATTCAATTATAAGCGAGTGAAAGGCCTTTTGTAGCCACATCATCACCTGATGTTTATTTCTTACTGGTTTTTGTTTGTTTGTTGAGTTGACTAAATGGCTCACTGAGCACAGTGGCTTAGACATCCATAATCTTAGTGAGAGTCAACAAGTCCCCTTTGACACCTTCTTAATTACGTTCATCCCAGAATGAAGTCTTAAACATAGGAAATGAAGCCCCTATGGCTATCTCTCACTTCTAAAACTGTATTAAGATGGCTTGGGAAATCATGGAGGTTGGTTCTTTGGCCTTATGAGGTAGAAAGTTCTAGAAAGGATTAGGTGTGTTTTTAAAAGGTTGCTACTGGCAACAAGTCTGGGAAAGGCACACCAATCAGAAGGGATGGTTAGCCTTCTTTTGCTAGGCCTGTGTGAGTAAAACGTGACCAACATACATAACCCAGAATGTATAAACTTTGTGTGAAGTTCCTAAATATCTATGGATGTCCTCCTGACATGCTAGACCAAAGTCCTGGAGGTCAAAGAGTCAGGAGTCATCTGTCATACTTTTGATATTATTTTAAAATCTTGTATCGTTGTAACTGAGCTTTAATATGAGTCTGTTATCTTTTAAGCATATGCCTTTTTGTTGTTGTTTGGTTTGGTTTTTGGTGTTTGTTTGTTTGTTCAAGACAGGGT